>JAIQCU010000723.1:0-36847 GCA_022114935.1 Leptestheria dahalacensis
GCAACGATGGATTCGGCGAAGGTAACTTCAAAGCGCTGTTCGAGTCCATCGAACTGGAGCAGATTCGCCGCGGCGTCCTGAAAACAGACGCAACGACGACCTGAAATGGAGGTCAATCCGGATCGTTGATGATCACGGGCGGATTGATCGGCGCCAACGCCGTTGGCAGATTGGCCCCCGCCGAAGGCAAGCCAAGTGCAGGCGGAGGTGAGAAGCGCCCCGAACTCTTCGAAGTCGGCAGCGCCCCGCCTGCGGTGACGCCAATCGCATCGGCATCAGGGGCATTCACCTGCCCCGCATTCTGAACACTGGCAAGGTCCGCAACCGGCCGCTGTGGAAGACGAGCCTCTTCGCGCCGACCATTACGCTCAAGCACCACTCCGTAGGGCAACACTTCAAGCAACCGCACCCCAGGTCCAATCTCGGCCCCTTCGCGGACGCTTGCCGGCGGGCGACCGGCGACGGACAGCACCGCCACTCCCGCGCCATGCCCACGCGGAGCCACGACCCCGAGCACCTGAATATCACCCGCCTGCTGCGCCGAACGCGTTCCACCAAAAAGTAAAGGCAGCGCTCCCGAAAGCGCCACCTCAGTCTGAGCATGACGTGCTTCAACGGCCGGATCAATGCCTCTCCCCGGAAAAAATGTGAGCACCCACTGCGCACAAAGGGCACAAAGAAGAAGGAATAACAGCCCCGTAATCAACGAGGCAAGACGAGATTCGTGAGCGGAAGTGAATTGCATGCCACTAGTCTAGCAAATACACACGGGAAATAACCTGAGTCTGACGCACCATCGCTACTCAACCCTTGGAACACGCCACACCAACCCATATTAAAGATATTTCACACCAATTCAACAAAACATATGTGTGCTTATGAGTGAATTTATTACAGAATCGCGGACTATAAAATCAATCAACTGCAGCATTGCCCGGAACGCGAGAACGGTGCGAGATATCTTCCTCGCGCGCACTAGCAAGTCAGGCTGAATCAGGGAGAAGACCCCGGCTCTTCAATGAAGAGACTGGGCTACACGCTTCGGAGACCGTTGTGCACCTGTTTCGCGTTCCCGCTTTTCCACGCGCCGATTTACGCTGACCGTATGTCAGTGGTTAATGCTGATTTTCACCGAGCAGCGCTTAATTCCGGCAAATTCCTCAAAGCGCGTATCCGTACGGATTGCGCCGTTATACTTGCCAACTGCAATGAAACGCCTGCGAGTCACGCACTGATGAAAGCTCATATTCACAATCACCGCACCACCTCCGCACTGATGCAGCGAACGCAAAGCCGAGGGTTCACGCTAATCGAAATCATGGTGGTCATCGTGATTCTCGGCGTGCTGGCAGCGCTCGTCGTGCCCAAGGTCATCAACCGCCCCGATGAAGCTCGCGTCATCGCTGCCCGTCAAGACGTCGCCTCAATCATGCAGGCGCTCAAGCTCTACCGTCTGGATAACGGCCGTTATCCGACGAATGAGCAGGGACTCGCCGCCTTGGTCAGCAAGCCAACCAGCGAGCCCGTACCGGCAAACTGGAAGGGCGGCGGCTATCTCGACAAATTGCCGAAGGACCCGTGGAGCAACGCCTACCAATATCTCAGCCCCGGCGTGCGCAGCGAAATCGACGTCTTCAGCTTCGGCGCGGATGGCAAGCCTGGTGGCACCGAAACCGACACGGACATCGGCAACTGGGAATGAAACAGCGGTCCGGGCAGCGGGGCATCGATGGCTTCACGCTACTTGAGCTGCTGATCGTTGTTGTCATTGCTGGCATCGTGCTGTCGATGGTCGTTTTTACCGCAACGCCCAACCCGGTCACCGTGCTTGACCAAGAAGCCCGGCGCATTGCCAGGTTGCTTGCGCTGGCACAGGATGAAGCGCAGCTGCGAGCCCGCGCGATCACAGTAGACATCGACCGCCAAGGCTGGCGTTTCGCGGTCCAGGAAGGTCGTGACTTGCGCCCACTGACCGAAGACCCCTTCCGTCCAGCACGTTGGACCCATCCGCTTGACGCCATTGATGTCTTCAGCGATCACCCGTCAGTTCGGCCGCAAGCAGGCATCTGGCGCATCGTCCTCGGGCGTGAACCCATCGACCAGCCCATGCGCATCACGCTTGTACGCGGTGCTGCCCGCGTACAGTTGATGCTCGATGGCCGCGGCCGTTTCGAAGTCGAACATGCGAGCCAGACCAATCAAGGGTCACCACTTCCCCGGCAAGTCAGCTTGCCAACCCCCACCGTGCTGACTGCAGGCCGCTAAAGATGCTTGCGAAAAATGCCACCGCGTCTGCTTCCATCGCCCCACGGACGACGTCTGCGGTCATGGCTTCGCACTTTCGGACGGCAGGATTCACCCTCATTGAAGTACTCGTTGCACTCACCATCGTCGGCCTCGCTCTCGGCGCCGGCATGAGGGCAATCGGGTCACTCACCACCTCCGGGGAAGACCTGCGATTGCGCATGCTCGCGCAATGGAGCGCAGAAAACCGTCTCGCCGAGTTGCACCTCGCACCGGACTGGCCCGAAGCGGGGACGCGTTCGCTGCCATGCGACCAAGCAAATCTGGCACTGGTTTGCGAGGAAATCGTTAGCGCCACTCCCAATCGATACCTGCGGCGCGTAGAAGTCATCGTCTACCCGGCGAACAACCGACAGACCCGTCTCGCCTGGATCGCAACAGTCATCGCCAGTGGAGCGCGCGGTGTCCGCTAACCGAAGTCGCCGCCAAGAGCCACTGTCGTGGAGCCAGGGGTTCACGCTGCTGGAACTGCTGATCGCCGTCACCCTGCTCGCGGTCATGTCCATTCTTGCCTGGCGCGGCCTTGATGGCATGCTGCGCACTCGTGAGGCACTAGAGTCACGCGATCATCAGCTGACCGGACTGCGCCAGCTATTCGCGCAATTCGACGCCGACTGCGCGCATCTCGCCAGCTACTCGCAGCTGCGTCGTTCACCACTCGAACTCTCCGCGAACCGGCTCATCATGATCCGCGACCGGCAACGCCTCGACGCACCAGGCGCCTGGCAAGTGGTTCAATACGAGGTTCGGGAGGGAGTACTAACGCGTGCCGCACTCGCGCCCGCAGCCGATCACGACACGCTGGACGCGGGCCTCCGGGAGGCGCCCGAGGGAAATGGGACGCGTATCGACAACGAATCGGCAGCGAACCGCGTCGCGCTTCTTGAGCCGGCGATGAGCCTCAGTGCGCGTGTCTGGCTTGAACCCGGTGGCTGGCGAAACAGTCAGGCGGCCTTACTTCAGGCGTTTCCGGCACAGACTTCTGACCAGTTGGTGCCCGCCATCACCGGCACCACGACACCCGCCGTGCGCGCGATCGAAGTCATCGCCACCACCACTGACGGCGCAGCCTACCGGCGCATCTGCATGACCGGCCTCTAACATGCACGTCTTGAGCACCCACTGCCATCACACCCGCCAGCGCGGCTCCGCCGTCATCTCCGCGCTGCTGATCGCAACGCTGGCCGTCGCCATCGTCTCGGGACTGTTGTGGCAGCAACAGGTGCGTATCCGCTCAGTCGAGAATCTCAAACTCCAGGGACAGGCGAACTGGCTGATGCGCGGCACCCATGAATGGACCCGCGTGCTTCTGGCCAGCACCCGTAACAACCCTTCAGACCACCTAGGCCAAGCCTGGGCAGTGCCCATCGCAGAAACGCCACTGTCTGAATTTCTCGGGCCGCAAGGTGGAGGCGATGCCGCGGACGTCTTCTTCTCCGGCCAGGCCCAAGACGCACAAGCACGATTCAACCTGACGAATCTGCTGGAATTCCGGCAAAACCCAGACGACGACTTCGCCGCCCCCAAAGCCTCTGACCTGAGCGAACAGCCACTCAAAGCTTTCGCGCGACTGCTGTCGGCGCTCGGCATGAATCAGGGCCTCGCCGAGGTAATCGGCAAGCACATGCTGCAAAGCCTGCGGAACGACCCGCCCGATGTCGGCCGTAAGGCACCCAAACCGCGTCCGATACAAGACGCACGCGACCTGCTCGCCATACCCGGCATCACCCCGCCGATGCTGGAGCGGCTTGCCCCGCACATCATCGTGCTGCCCAGACCGGGAGCAATCAATGTCAACACCGCCGGCCCGCTCGTGCTCGCCGCCGTCATCCCCGATCTGTCGCAGGCCAGCGCCCGACAACTGGCAGAGTCACTGACACGCATCCCGGTCAACAATACCGGAGAACTGCAATCGCGCCTTGCCGGCATTCAGTCCAATCTGGAATTGCCCGGCAACGGTGCCATCGATGTCAGAACAGGCTATTTTCTGATCACCATCAACCTCAGGGCTGGCCGAGCGAACCTGTCCAAAGTCGCACTTGTTTCACGCCAGCCAAGCAGCAACAATACCGTCACCCGCATCGTCACCGTGCGCGACACCGACGAAACGACCCTTTAAGGCACGCTCGCCAACCCAGACCGCGTACCATTCACCCATGCTCACCACCTTATACATCAGGCTGCCGCTGCGAACTACCGCATCCCGGGAGAACTGGTCACCGGTCACTCTGCCCTTCGCGCTTGCCAACCTGCGCAGTGACGCGCCATTGCAGCAGGGGCACGCTGCGATTACCGACCTGCCCGAGGCGGACAATCTCACGCTCATCGTGGCCGCCCCGGATGTCGCGCTGCTGTCGCTGGAAGTCCCCCCGCTGTCCGATGCCCGCATGCGCCTGGCACTGCCCAACCTCGTCGAGGACAGCGTGGCGCAAGACATACAGCAATGCCATCTGGCAATCGCCCCCACCGGCCCCGCGTCACTCGACGGCACCTCGCCTCGGCGCAACATCGCCGTCATCGACCGAGCCTGGCTCAGGCAGGTGCTCGACGCGCTGAACAGCCGCTCCTATCGAACCTGCAAGGTCGTCGCGTCACAATCCTGCCTGCCGCCGGCCACCGATGACGGCACCACGCTCCTGCTCGACCTTGCAAACCCCGGAACTCTGGCCGACCCTGCCGCCGGACTGACGCTGTGCACACGCGCCAGCGACTTGGCCAAGGGCGAAGCAGGCGGTGGCATCGGCCTGCGTTTCGCCACGCCGCCGGAAGGCACACCGCACCGCGATCTCTGGCAAGCCGCCGCCCACCTCGCGGGCGTAAGCCCTGACAAGCCCATCCGCCGTTTTGTCACCCCCGAAGCCCGGGAAAAGCTGGGCCTGACCGATGCTCAGGCCATCGACTGGGCGGCATGGATTGAAGGTGCACGCACCGCCCCCCTTGATCTTTGTCAGCATGAGTTCGGTGCGCGCAGCAATCGCCGGGGCTGGCACACATGGCGCTGGGCCGCTGCGGTCGCTGGCGGCATCCTGCTGGTGCAACTGATCGGCATGCATGCCGACTGGTGGCAACTGCGCAAGCAGCATAAAGTCCTGCAGGCACAGATGGAGCAATTGCTGCGCGACGCCATGCCCAACGTGCCGGTCATCGTCGATGCCCCGCTACAGTTGCGCCGGCATGTTGAAAAACTCCGCACGGCCAGCGGCCGTATCGGCAAGGACGACTTCGTCGTTCTCGGCGATCAACTCGGCCAGTTGCTGGCCGACGCGCCTGCGGGCTCGCTACAGACACTCGACTACCGGAATGGCGCAATACTGGCCACTTTCCGCAGCGGCTTCGATGCCGACGCACTGGCGGCGCGCGCAGCCCAGCTTGGCCTGCGAATGCAGCAGGACAACGGCAAGTGGCGCATTCAGCCTGCCTCATGAAACAGAGCCCACAATCCATGGCCTTTCGCGACACCTACGACACCCTGCTCGGCACAAGACTGCAAGCCCTCTGGAGCACACGTTCAGCGCGCGAACGCATGATGATCCTGTCGGCGGCCACCATCGTCGCCGTTGCCTTGTTCCACACACTGCTATGGGAGCCCGCAACGCGCGGTCGCGCGAAACTGCAAAAGGAACTTCCCCAGATGCGCGCGCAACTGACGGAAATGCAGGCACTCGCCCACGAGGCAGCGGCGCTCGGCAACCGCAGTCAAAGTGCCACGCCGGCCGGCGAAAATGTGCGCGGGGCGCTCGAAACCACACTCGCCGCGAGCGGCCTCAAGCCAACCGAACTTCGCGTCAACACGAACCCACTGACCGTACAGATCAAGCTCGAAAACGTCCAGTTCTCGGCCTGGACTGACTGGCTGGAGACGACGCGCACCAGCTATCAGCTCAAGCCCGCCGAGGTCTCGATCCGGGCCGCCGAAAAAGCGGGGGTCGTGAGCCTCAGCGCCACCCTGAAAGGGTCTGGCACGTGAATACGCTACCAGGCTCACGGCTCCGGCAACGGGCTTCGCAGCCTCCCCCCCGCGTGTCGCACGCGCGCTGGCCCTGGTTGCTGCTGGGCCTCCTGACCATAGCGGCGACCGTGATTGCCGGTTACCCGGCCCGCTGGGTCGCGAGCCACGCTGAAGAACTGACGGGGGGCCGCGCCCTCCTTACCGATGCCAGCGGCACCCTCTGGAATGGCAGCGCGGTGCTCGTCCTGCGACCGCGCATGGACAGCGCTGGCGCCACCGCACTGCCGGGTCGGCTCGCATGGGAACTAGCCCCGCTCGCACTGTTACGCGGCGACCTTTCGCTGAAACTTACACATGACCAAGCGATGGCGAGTGCTGTCACCCTGAACGCGAGCCAGCACGGCCTGCGCATCGCACCGGGTACACTCACGCTGCCAGCTTCATTGCTTGAGGGCCTTGGCGCGCCTTTCAACACGCTACGTCCCGATGGTCGGTTAACCGCAAGCTGGAGCGCACTGGAAATGCAGCGCCCCCCCGCAAGCGGCACTGCCGCCGTCAACTCCGGGCAGATGACTCTGCGACTGGACCGGATGTCCTCAGCGGTCAGCCCGCTGCGGCCGCTGGGCAGTTATCAATTGCTCCTGAGATTTCAGGAACAAGGGGTGATTGCGCTACAACTGGGCACGCTACAAGGCCCACTCTTGCTCAATGGCCAAGGGGCCGTCGCGCAAGGCAAACTACGCTTTGAAGGCACCGCGACCGCCGCACCCGAAGCGCGGCAGCAGCTTGCCGGACTGATCGGCATCCTGGGGCCGCGGGACGGCAACGGCGCCCGCCTGACTCTCCAATGACATGAAGCCCATGAAATTCATTCCGCTCAGCAAATTCATCGGCGCCTGCGCGCTGCTTGCCGCAGTCGGCCTCACCCCGTCGCCGTTGCTGGCGGCGAACGCCGGCCCGGATGGGCAGGTTACGCTCAATTTCATCAATGCCGAACTCGATGCCGTGATCAAGGCGATCGGCCAAGCGACCAACCGCACCATCCTCGTCGATCCGCGCGTCAAAGGCGCAATCACCCTCGTCACTGAACAGCCAGTGTCGAGGGCGCAAGCCTTTGAAACCCTCGGCGCAACGCTGCGCATGCAAGGCTTCGCCCTGGTCGAAGGCCGGGGCTTCTACAAGGTCGTACCCGAGGCCGACGCCAAACTACAAGGCGCCCCGACCACAGTCGGGTCAAGCGCCGCGCGTGGCGATCAAGTCGTCACCCAGGTCTTCAGGCTGAACCACGAGTCTGCGAACAACCTCGTACCCGTGTTGCGGCCGCTGATCGCGCCAAACAACACCATTACGGCCTACCCGGGCAACAACACCCTGGTGATCACCGACTACGCCGAAAACCTGCAACGGCTTGGCCGCATCATCGCCGCGGTGGACGCACCGGCCGCCAGCGATGTCGAAGTCATCCCCCTCAAACACGCGCTCGCCGTCGAAGTTGCCGCACTGCTCAGCCGAACACTCGACCCAGGGGCCATCGGCAACGCCGACCCAACGCTCAAAACCGTCGTCATCGCCGAGCAACGCAGCAACAGTGTGATGGTTCGCGCCGGCAGCGCCGCCCGCATTAACCAGGTGCGCAGCTTGATCGCCAAACTCGACCAACCGGCTGCACGCAGTGGCAACATCTGGGTAGTGCCGCTGAAAAATGCAGAAGCAGCGTCGCTCGCGCAAACCCTGCGGGCCATTGTCGCGGCCGACGGCTCACTGTCGAACAGCAACAGCGGTAACGCTGGCGCTGGCGGTGGCGCAAGTGCCACGTCAGCGGCCATCCCTCAGACCACCGGGACCAACACGGCGGCCAATGCCGGCAGCGGCACAAGCGCCATCCCCGGCAGCTTCGCCAGCAACAACACGCCAACCACCGGCGGCATCATTCAAGCCGACCGGGCGACCAACTCGCTCGTCATCACCGCCAGCGAACCCGTCTACCGCAACCTGCGTGATGTGATCGAACGCCTCGATACGCGGCGCGCGCAGATCTACGTCGAATCATTGATCATCGAAGTCTCGTCGGAACGCGCTGCGGAGCTTGGCGCCCAATGGCGCGGCCTGCTCCTGAATGGCGAGCGCGCGCCGACCAGCATACCTGGCGCCGACATCACTACGGGCAGCGTCCTCGGCGCTGGCATGGCCAACTATGGCCGCGGCCTGTTCGGCCTTGCCACGCTGGCCCGCGCGATGGAACGCGAATCGGGCGTCAACGTACTGTCCACACCAAATCTGCTGACGCTGGACAACGAAGAAGCAAAGATTCTGGTCGGCCAGAACATCGGCATCGCTAGCAGCCAGTCGAACGGCAGCCCAACCACACAGCCATTCACCACCTTCGACCGCAAAGATGTCGGCGTGACCCTGCGCATCCGCCCGCAAATTTCCGACAGCGGCCTGATCAAACTGCAGATCTACCAAGAAGTCTCCTCTGTGGTCAGCAACGCTGCGATCACGACCAATCCTGTGCTCAACAAACGCGCGATCGAATCATCGGTACTCGCCGAAGACGGGCAAATCATCTCGCTCGGCGGACTGATTGAAGACAATTACGGCGGGGGTATCGAAAAAATCCCGGTGCTGGGCAACATTCCCCTGATCGGCGCACTGTTCCGCTACGAAAGCCGCTCGCGCAAGAAAACCAACCTGATGGTGTTCCTGCGGCCCTATGTCATCCGTACCGGCGGGCAAAACGATGCCATCGTCACCGACCGTTACGACTACATCCGCGCACAGCAGCAGGGGTACACCAGCGGTCACTGGCTGGTTCGCGAGAAGGATCTCCCGGTGCTTCCGGCGATTGAAGCGCCGCAGTCCCCGCTACTGAACCGCACCGACTTCCTGCGTCTGACGCCAATGCTTGGCACGCAAAAAAAGCCATGAACAGCATGACACCGGCGCAAAGCCCCGGGCAAGCCACCGACTCGCCCGCACACGCCGCCGCGCAAGAAACCCCGCCATTGGCGCCGATCGGGCGGCCGTCTCCGCTCGCCGCCCGAATGGTCCCTTACGCGTTTGCGCGCGACGCGCGCGCGCTGATCGCACATCAGCATGCGCACGCGATTGAGGTCTGGTTTTGCGAAGCCACACCGCGCACCGCGCTGGCAGAACTCAGCCGGGTATTCGGCGTGCTTGAATTGCGCCTGCTGCCACAAGGTGAACTCGAAGCCGCCCTGTCCGAAGCCTATGCCAGTCAGGATGGCAGTGCCGCGCAGATCGTTGGCGAAGTCGAGGGTGAGGTCGATCTTTCGCGCTTGATGCAAGACATTCCCGCTGTCGAGGACCTGCTCGAATCCGAGGACGACGCGCCGATCATTCGCATGATCAATGCGCTGCTCACACAGGCCGCACGCGAGGGCGCGTCCGATATCCACATCGAACCCTTCGAGCAAACCTCGGTGGTACGCTTCCGCGTCGACGGCACGCTACGCGATGTGGTGCGTCCGAAGAAGGCCCTGCACGCCGCGCTGATCTCGCGCATCAAAATCATGGCGCAACTCGACATTGCCGAAAAGCGCCTGCCACAGGATGGCCGCATCACACTCAGGGTTGGCGGCAAACCCGTGGATGTGCGCGTTTCAACCCTGCCCACCGGCCACGGCGAACGTGCCGTGCTGCGTCTGCTCGACAAGGAAGCCGGCCGCCTCGATCTTGCCAAGCTCGGCATGGCCGCCGACACGCTCGGCACCTTCGACAGACTGGTGCACCAGCCGCACGGCATCGTACTCGTCACCGGCCCCACCGGCAGCGGCAAGACCACGACGTTATATTCGGTACTGGCGCGCTTGAACGCCGCAGCGACCAACATCATGACCGTCGAGGACCCGATCGAATACGACCTTGATGGCATCGGCCAGACTCAGGTCAATGCCCGCATCGACATGACCTTCGGCAAGGCACTGCGCGCCATTCTGCGCCAGGATCCCGACGTCATCATGATCGGCGAGATCCGCGACCTTGAAACCGCGCAGATCGCTGTGCAAGCCTCGCTCACCGGCCACCTTGTGCTCGCCACACTGCACACCAACGACGCCCCATCCGCCGTCACGCGCCTGATCGACATGGGCATCGAGCCCTTCCTTCTGGCCTCGTCGCTGCTCGGTGTTGTTGGCCAGCGACTAGTGCGGCGCCTGTGCTCACAATGCAAGCAAGCCGATCCAACATCGCCGGATGGCTTCACGCGCTATCACCCGGTCGGCTGCGAAGCCTGCGGCAAGAGCGGCTATCAAGGCCGCTCCGGGGTCTATGAACTACTGGTGGTAAACGAGGAAATCCGCACACTGATCCACAGCCAGGCCGCCGAAGCCGAGATCCGCGTGTCAGCGACCCGGACCGGCATGCGCAGCATGCGCGACGACGGCCAGCGCTGGATCGATGCCGGTTTGACCTCGCTCGAAGAAGTGTTGCGCGTCACGCGCGATGACCGCATGCTCGACTGAGGCCAGACCGCATGCCCGCCTTCCGCTTTGAAGCCGTCACCGCCAAGGGTGCCACCGAACGCGGCATCCTTGATGCCGACTCCGTCCGTCAGGCACGCGCCACATTGCGCGGCCGCGGACTCACGCCCCTGAGCGTCGAAGCCCTTGGCGCAGAAAAAGGCTCTGCCGCAGGCACAGGAGCCAAACGTGGGACCGAGATTGCAGGCGCCACCGTCACGCAGCGCAGCGCCATGTTCGGACCGCGCCTCAAGGCTCAGGAACAGGCACTCGTCACCCGCCAGCTTGCCAGCCTGCTGACCGCAGGCCTGCCACTCGACGAGGCACTGTCAGCGCTCTCGGCCCAGGCCGAACGCAACCATGTGCGCGAACTGCTGGCCTCGATCCGCGCGGAGGTCCTGGGCGGCAACACCCTCTCAGCCGCCCTCGCCCAACACCCGCGCGACTTCCCATCGATCTACCGCGCGCTGGTCGGTGCCGGCGAACAAACCGGACGGCTTGGCGTCGTGCTCGAAAAGCTGGCCGACTACATCGAGTCGCGCAACGCGCTGACGCAGAAGATCATGCTGGCCTTCACCTATCCCGCCATCGTCACCATCGTTGCCTTCGCGATTGTCATCTTCCTGCTGTCCTACGTCGTGCCGCAAGTCGTGGCGGTATTCGCCAACACCAAACAAAAGCTGCCGACGCTGACCGTCGTCATGCTGGCGCTGTCTGATTTTGTCCGACACTGGGGCTGGCTGGTCGCGCTGTTCGGCGTCGCCGGCGCCTTCGTCGCCCGGGCCGCGCTCAAACAGCCAACACTAAGGCTGGCGTGGCACACCTGGCTGCTCGACGCACCACTGATCGGCAAACTGATCCGTGGTTACAACACCGCACGCTTCGCCAGCACGCTTGCCATCCTCACCAATGCCGGCGTGCCCATCCTGCGAGCACTGCAGGCCGCTGGCGAGACCTTGGGCAACCTTGCCCTCAAGAATAATGTGGAAGACGCCACTACCCGCGTCCGCGAAGGCACCTCGCTAGCCCGCGCGCTCGCCACGCAGAACCGCTTTCCGCCAGTGCTCGTGCACCTGATCCGCTCCGGCGAAACCACTGGCCGCCTGCCAGAAATGCTTGACCGCGCAGCACAGGGAGAAGCCCTCGAACTGGAGCGTCGCACCATGTTCCTCACCGGCCTGCTCGAACCGCTGTTGATCCTCGCAATGGGCGGCGTGGTCATGCTCATCGTGCTTGCGGTGCTGATGCCGATCATCGAGATCAATCAACTGGTCCGCTGAAAGGCGCGCCTGACGCAAGCGAACCCCTTTGATGGGGCCTCTTGAGCATCAGGCTCATCGGTGGTTGAGCAAATCCGATCTTGCGGAAATAGCCCCCGATCCCGGCGGACAAGCATCCGTTGTCCTGTGGCTAACGCGGGGGTCTGAAGAATTGCGGACCACAGTCGGCGGACCGCACACCGTCACGGCCCTATAAGCAAAACATCAACAAAAACACTCCCGCCAAGAACAATCCATGAGCCAGCATGGCTTCGATCAGCGGTGAAACTTCGGGCTCAGGTGCCGGGGAGCTGAGAGAGTGCGCATCTTGCTTGAAGTTCGACATAAGTTTTGCAGCGCCTGATCAATGGGGGCTTCGACTCTCGACAAAAGACGAGTCGTTTTGATGAAATCAATTCTTGCACTCAATGCCCCGATCAATTGTTGAATATTGTTTAAATTGCTTTAAGAATCATTTTTTTAACGTTAACTGAATTAGCAATAACAACGCTGAAGCCACTCTTCAGAAGACCACTGCCCCCGAGATCTCGTTTGAAACGTGATCCACCATGCACGCGACTCACGCCGGCATGCGCTGCTCGATCCAAATCACGGTTTCGCTGATGGTTTCGCGCGCTTCAGGCAACAAATTGGCGAATATCGGCCAGGCGTGCATACGGCCTTCGCGCCATTGCACATCGACATCTCCTCGGGCGCGGCGCACTGCGGCTTCAAGCCTTAGAGTGTCATCCGCGAGCATTTCCGTGCGATCCGCAAACACCAGCAACGGCGCAAGATCTCGCAAATCACCGAAGATTGGTGAGAGATGTGGCATGCGTGGGTCGTGCTGCGCCGCATACCACTGCGCGGCCGCTCGCAGCGCCGCTTCTGTAATAAAGGCATCGCTGCGAGCGTTGGTCTTCAACGTCTGACCCTGCAGGGTCAGATCGGTCCAAGGCGAGTACAGTACCGCGCCGCGCGGCAAGGCTTGGCCTGCATCACGCACCGCTTGCAACAGCGCCAGCGCGAGGCCGCCACCCGCCGAATCGCCAGCAATGAAGCGCGGCAAATCTGACATCCCCATCAGCAAAGTGCCGCGCAGCCCATTCCAGACCGCCAGCGCATCGTTGAAGGCGGCCGGGTACGGGCATTCAGGTGCGAGCCGATAGTCAGGCACGATCACCAAGGCGCCGAGCCGGCGTGCGAGCGATGCCGTCAGCCGGCGGTGTGTGGCCGGCGAGCCAAGAAAATAGCCACCGCCATGCAGATAGATCAGCACGCATTTAGGCGCGGAGCCTTCGGGCAGGATGTATTCGCAGGGCACACCGCCCGGCGCCTGATCGACAAAGCGTACACCTTTGATCTTGTCGCGCGAGACCAGGCCCTTTTGCGCAAGCAGGCGCAACGTTCCCGGGTGAAGCCGGCTGTTCAGGCGCTTTTTCTGAAGCTGGAAATACCAACTGAGCGCACCCATCTGGAAACTGGTCATGAGGACTTGGACTTAAGTACAGCTGAAGTTGAAATAAGGTCGGAGGGTGACGGATTCCGCTTCGTCAACGCAACAGGTGTTCCAGCGGCAGCTCACTACTGGCCTTGACCTGACCGAGCGAGAAACTGGTGTGCAGATCCTTGACGTTCGGCAGGTGCGTCAGTGTTTTCAGCGCCAACTGCGAGAAGCTTTCAAGATCGCGACTGACGACATGCAGTTCGAACGTACCGGAGCCGCTGATGTAATGGCACGCGACGACTTCGGGAATCTTCTGGATTGCCTCCTCAAGCTCCCGGATCGCGCCCCCGGTGTTGCGCTCGGCGTCGAGCCGCACAAACGCCAGCACCCCCAGGCCGATCTTGTGACGATCAATCTCCGCGCGGTAGCCGCAAATGAAACCCGCCTCCTCCAGCGCCCGCACGCGGCGCCAGCACGGCGCGGCCGATAGGCCAACACGTTGGGCCAGCTCTGCATTGGTCAGACGGCCATCACGTTGCAGCTCCACAAGGATGGCGACATCGAACTTATCCAAGCTTTCCACAAACGCACCTTTCCAGAAAGATTATTGCCAATAATGCAGCAATCTTCGCAAATTTCGCAATCATTTACCGGGCCGACAGACATACACTTTACTCACTACAACAACAAGGAGACCGCCGTGAATGCTCCCCTGAACGCAACGATTCGCGACGCCCTCGCCACTGTCTCCCTTGACGACAAGTACACCATGGAAAGGGGCCGTGTGTACATGAATGGCACACAGGCACTGGTGCGTCTGCCCATGCTGCAGCAACTCCGCGATGCGGCAGCGGGGCTGAACACCGCTGGCTTCATTTCCGGCTATCGCGGATCGCCGCTCGGCGGTTTCGATCAAGCGCTGTGGAAAGCCAAAAAGCACCTTGCCGGACATCAGGTGGTGTTCCAGCCTGGCGTCAACGAAGATCTTGGCGCGACGGCAGTCTGGGGGTCGCAGCAAGTCAACCTCTACCCCGGCGCAAAGTTCGACGGCGTGTTCGGCATGTGGTACGGCAAAGGGCCGGGCGTCGACCGCAGCGGCGATGTTCTGAAACACGCGAATGCCGCCGGCAGCTCGCGCCACGGCGGCGTGCTGGTGCTGGCCGGTGACGACCATTCAGCCAAGTCGTCAACGCTCGCGCACCAGTCGGAGCACATCTTCAAGGCCTGCGGCATCCCGGTGCTGTATCCATCGAACGTGCAGGAATATCTCGACTACGGTCTGCATGGCTGGGCGATGAGCCGTTATGCCGGACTTTGGGTGGCGATGAAATGCGTGACCGACGTGATTGAATCGTCAGCCTCGATCGAGATTAATCCACAGCGTGTGCAGATCGGGCTGCCTGGAGATTTCGCCATGCCCGATGGCGGCCTGAACATCCGCTGGCCCGACCCGCCACTGGTCCAGGAAGCGCGACTGCTCGACTACAAATGGTATGCGGCGCTCGCCTATGTGCGCGCCAACAAGCTTGATCGCGTGGTCATCGATTCGCCAAACGCGCGCTTCGGCATCATCACTGCCGGCAAGGCCTACCTTGATGTGCGCCAGGCGCTGACCGATCTCGGCCTTGATGAAGCGACATGCTCGCGGCTGGGCTTGCGCCTGTACAAGGTCGGCTGCGTATGGCCACTCGAAGCGCGGGGTGCAAGGCACTTTGCCGAAGGGCTGGAAGAGATTCTGGTCGTCGAAGAAAAGCGCCAGATCCTCGAATACGCGCTGAAGGAAGAACTGTACAACTGGCGCGACGACGTGCGCCCGCGCGTCTATGGCAAGTTCGACGAGAAAAACAATGCCGGTGGCGAATGGGCGGTGCCGCAGGGAAACTGGCTACTGCCCGCGCACTATGAACTGAACCCGGCGATCATTGCCCGCGCGATTGCCGCGCGACTTGAAAAAATGGAACTGCCTTCGGACGTGCGCGCGCGCATTGCCGCGCGCATCGCGGTGATCGACGCCAAGGAAAAGGCGCTGGCCCGGCCGCACGTCGTCACCGAGCGCAAACCGTGGTTCTGCTCGGGCTGCCCGCACAACACCTCGACCAATGTGCCCGAAGGCTCGCGCGCAATGGCCGGCATCGGCTGTCATTACATGACGACGTGGATGGACCGTAGCACCTCGACGTTCAGCCAGATGGGCGGCGAAGGCGTGGCCTGGATCGGTCAGCACCACTTCGTGGCCGACAAGCATGTGTTCGCAAATCTCGGCGACGGCACGTATTTTCACTCCGGGCTGCTGGCGATCCGCGCCGCCATTGCCGCCGGCGCGAACATCACCTACAAGATTCTCTACAACGATGCCGTGGCGATGACCGGCGGCCAGCCGGTCGACGGCGTGCTCACCGTGCCGCAGATTGCCATGCAGTTACATGCCGAAGGCGCCAGGCGCATCGTCGTCGTCACCGACGAACCAGAGAAATACAATGCCGCGATCCGCCTTCCGGAAGGCACGGCCGTGCATCACCGCGACCAGCTCGACGCCGTGCAGCGCGAACTGCGCGAAGTACCGGGTTGCACGATCCTGATCTACGACCAGACCTGCGCAACCGAGAAGCGCCGGCGCCGCAAGCGCGGCACCTATCCCGATCCGGCAAAGCGCGCGTTCGTCAACGACGCGGTCTGCGAAGGCTGCGGCGACTGCTCGGTCAACTCCAACTGCCTGTCGGTAGAACCGCTCGACACGCCGCTGGGCACGAAGCGCAAGATCAACCAGTCGTCGTGCAACAAGGACTTTTCCTGCATCAACGGCTTCTGCCCAAGCTTTGTCACCCTTGAAGGCGCACAGTTGCGCAAGCCTGAAGCCTCCAGCCTCGATCTTGCAAGCCTCACGTCGGCGCCCGAACCGGTGCTGCCGCAGATCACGCATCCTTACGGCATTGTCGTCACCGGCGTCGGCGGCACCGGCGTGGTGACCATCGGCGGCTTGCTCGGCATGGCCGCGCATCTGGAGCACAAGGGGGTGACCGTACTCGACATGGCTGGTCTGGCGCAGAAAGGCGGCGCGGTGCTCGCCCATGTGCAAATCGCCAACGTCCCGCAGGACATCCACGCAACACGCATTGCCACCGGCGAGGCCGACCTCGTGATCGGCTGCGACGCGATCGTCACCTCCGGCGACGAGACCATGTCAAAGACCCAGTTTGGCGTCACCCGCGCCGTGGTCAACAGCGCTCAGGTGCCGACCGCCGAATTCATCAAAAACCCGAACTGGCGTTTCCCCGGTGTGTCCAGCGAAGCCAATATCCGCGATGCAGTTGGCGCTGCCTGCGAGTTCATCGACGCCAACGCACTCGCGCTGCGTCTGCTCGGCGATGCGATCTACTCGAACCCGCTGTTACTCGGCTTTGCCTGGCAGAAAGGCTGGGTACCCTTGCTGCGCGAGACGCTGCGGCGAGCCATTGAACTGAATGGCGTCGCGGTGGAAAAAAACCTCGCCGCCTTCGAATGGGGCCGCCGTGCAGCGCACAACCGGCAGGAACTGGACACGCTGCTCGCGGCGGATGCGGATGCGGCGCCCGCCAAGATCATCCGCCTGGATACGGCGCGGGTACGCGCAGGCGAACTCGACAAGCTGTTTGAGGAACGCATCCGGCTCCTCACCGAGTATCACGACGCCGCCTATGCGCAGCGCTTCGCCACGGTCATCGAACGCGTGCGCGGCGCCGATACGGCGCTCGGCACCACCGCGCTCGCCGAAACCGCAATCCGCAACCTGTCCCGGGTCATGGCCTACAAGGATGAATACGAGGTCGCCCGGTTGTACAGCGACCCAGCCTTCCTCGACAAACTGCGCGCGCAGTTTGCCGGCGAACCCGGGCGTGATTATCAAATCAACTTCCACCTGGCGCCGCCGTTGCTTGCCAAGACGAATGCGAAAGGCGAACTGCTCAAGCGCCCCTACGGCCCGTGGATGCTGCGCGTATTTCATATACTGGCGCGACTGAAGAAGTTGCGCGGCACCGCGCTCGACCCGTTCGGCCGCACCGAGGAGCGCCGTCACGAGCGCGTGCTGATCGAACAGTACATCGCCCTGCTTGATGAACTGTGCGCAAGGCTCGACGCCAGCAATTACGGGCGAGCGCTGGAACTTGCCACGCTGCCGGAAGCAATTCGCGGCTTCGGCCATGTCAAGGAGCGCAACCGAGTCGCCACAATGCAGCGCTGGGAAATGCTGCTGAAAGCATGGCGCGGCGGGCAACCAACACCAGGGGCACGAGACGCAGCCTGAGTCCAAAGGGTGCCGGCACTTCCCTGCGACGCGCCGGCCTCCCTTCGCCCCTGATGGGCGTTTCTTGCGTTCCGCAGACCTCTGCCCGGATTTCCTGACGGTCGGGTCACGTGGCTAACTTTCCTGTTAAGCCCAGCTGCATACATGCCCATGACTGGGCATCGCCAGCGCCTGAACGTTCAGGGGCTAGTCCTCTTGGCAAGCAAACATTTCGCCCCATTGATACACTCTGCGCGCAGATGCACAGCCCGCACGCCGGGCTGACGTTTAACCCGCAAGCGCACCGTCATGTCCCAAGCCCCCTCCCGCAAGCGGGAATCAAAGATTCACCACGTCATCAGGACCGCGCTGGCTACGACGCTAGTTGCCGCGCTAACGGCCACGCTTGCCGGCTGCGGCACGCCGCGCGGTCTGCTGACCACGGTTGGCCCCGAATATCAGGCCCCGCCTTTGAACGCCCCCAGTCGCTGGCAAGGCGTATTGCCTCACGGAGGCAGCCTTGCCGAATTGCGCAGTTGGTGGGCGCGCTTCAACGACCCGCTGTTACTGCAATTGCAGGACGCGGCGCAAAGCGAGAGCGCGACACTTGCGCTAGCCGCGGCGCGCATCGAACACGCCCGGGCCCAGGCGATAGCCAGCAGCGCACAAGCTCTGCCCACTGCGGGTGTAAGCGCCGGCATCACACGTGGCGCAACCAGTTTCGGCCAGACGCTACTGCTGAACACACAGCAGCAGGTGGGCCTGCAGAGCCGCTGGGAAATCGACCTGTTTGGTGGACTCGCGCGCCAACGCGAAGCCGCCAACGCGCAATTGGCCGCCGATCGCGCCGCATGGCATGAGGCCCGCGTCGCCGTGGCGGTCGAAGTCGCTGGCGCTTATCTGCAATACCGCGATTGCGAGGCGCAACTCGCGCTCGCCGAATCCGATCTCCGCTCGCGGCAGATCAGTGCCGGACTTGCCGCGGTCGCCGGCCAAGCCGGACTGCAGGCGCCGTCTGACGTTTCGCTTACGCAAGCCTCGGTGGCCGAAGGTCAGGTCGCGCTCAACCAGCGCCAGGAATTCTGCGAACGTGCGTTGCTGGCGCTAGTGGCTCTGACCGGCCTGGAGCATGAAGCGCTGCGCGCCCGGCTGCAAGTGCCGGAATTCACCGGCCGCATGCCTGAACCACCGCCGATGGCCGTGGTCTCGGTACCGGCCAAGGTGCTTGCGCAGCGGCCAGACATCGCCGCCGCCGAACGCGAACTCGCCGCAGCCAGCGCCAATATCGGTGCTGCCGAGGCACAGCGCTACCCGAGCCTGTCGCTGAATGGAAATATCGCTCCGATGCGCATTGCCCTTGGTGGCGCCAGCGCGCTCAATCTGACACCGTGGTCAATCGGGCCATCGCTGACGCTGCCACTGTTCGATGGCGGCCGGCGTGCCGCCCAGGCCGACGTTGCCCGCGCCCAGTACCAAGCCGCCGCCGCCGTATATCGCGCGAAAGCACGTGGCGCGGTGCGCGAAGTCGAGGAAGCGCTGTTGCGCCTCGCCTCGACTGAAGCACGCAGCGCCAGCGCCCGGTCGGCGGCGCAGGGCTACCGTACCCGCCTTGAAGCCGCGCAGACGCGGCAGCGCGTCGGCCTCGGCAGCAGCGCCGAAACCGAACAGATGCGCCGCATCACACTGGCCGCCGAAAGCGGACTGCAAACGCTGACGCTGGAACGCGCGCAGGCCTGGCTAACGCTGTACCGCGCGATTGGCGGCGACTGGGATGCCAATCCCGCATCGCCGGTCGCCGCAGCGGACGGCGTCCGTCCCGCGCAATGATGGCCACCATGCCTTCAGCGACGAACCCCACCATGCGCCGCCGCATGGCCCAGCCCTACATCCGGCAACACAAGCCGCTCAAGTCACCTTTTCATGCCGACCCTCGTGATGCATAACATCGCCCTTCCCATTTCGCCGCTGCCAGCGGCTTCCGCCACGCGGATGACCGCAAGGTTGATTGCCGCGACGGCATTGGCCTGTGCTGCTTTGGCCATCAAGCCGCTGGCCGCTCAGGCCAACTCCGCAAACAGCCCTGCCAGCGCCGCGAAGCCAGCCGCCACCACCGCTGCGCCCCCCGCCTCGGCGGTAGCAGCGCCTGCTGCGCCGGGCACTGCAGGCGCCACCAAGCCGGTGCTGACCGTTACACTGATCAACCCGAAATCGAACACGCTGGTGCAGCAACTCGCCGCAAACGGTTCGATCGCCGCATGGCAAGAGGCGGTGATTGGCGCCGAAACCGGCGGTCTGCGGATCAGCGCCCTGCACGCCGCGATCGGCGACACGGTCAAACGCGGGCAGACCCTCGCGCAACTGGCATCCGAATCGGTCGCGGCTGATGTCGCTCAAGCACGCGCAGCTCTGGCCGAGGCCGAAGCGGCATTGATGGATGCCCGCGCGAATGCAGAGCGCGCGCGGCAAGTCAAAGGCACGGGTGCGCTCAGCGAACAGCAGATCGCGCAGATGCTGACCGCAGAAACCGCCGCGGGTGCACGCGCGCAAGCACTGCGTGCACAACTGTCAGCGCAGCAATTGCGGCTACGCAATACGCGCATCACCGCGAGCGACGACGGCGTGATTTCCGCGCGCAGTGCGCTGCTCGGCGCAGTCGCACAGCCGGGCCAGGAATTGTTCCGGCTGGTGCGCCAGAACCGGCTTGAATGGCGTGCGGAAATCACCGCCAGCGAGTTGAGCAAGGTTAGACCTGGCATGCCGGTCAGCGTCACCGCCGTCGGTGCCACCAGCGTCACCGGCAAGGTGCGCGCCGTCGCCCCGACCGTCGATCCGCAAACCCGCACCGCACTGGTCTACGTGGACCTGCCCGACGCCATGCGCAACGGCTTGCGCGCCGGCATGTTCGCGCGTGGCGAGTTGCAGCTTGGCAACAGTGCTGCTTTGGTCGTGCCACAGGAATCCGTGCTGATGCGCGACGGTTTCAGCTACGTGTTCCGTGTCGGCCCCGTCGGACAGCAACTGGCGCGCGTCACACTAACGAAAGTGCAAGCCGGTCGCCGTAACGGTAGCCAAGTCGAGATTGTCGCCGGACTCAAGCCCGCGGACGCCATTGTCGCCAGCGGCGTGTCATTCCTCGCGGACGGCGATACGGTCAGGGTGTCCAAGCCATGAACGTTTCCGCCTGGTGCATCCGCAACCCGATCCCGGCGCTGATGCTGTTCGTGCTGCTGACTTTCGGCGGCCTGGTCAGCTTCAGTGCCATGAAGATCCAGAACTTTCCGGATCTCGACCTGCCAACCGTCACAGTTTCGGCCGTGCTGCCGGGCGCCGCACCGGCACAGCTTGAAACCGAAGTCGCGCGCAAACTTGAAAACTCGGTCGCCACGCTGCAAGGTCTGAAGCACATCACCACCAAGGTACAGGATGGCGCGGTCACGCTGACGATCGAGTTCCGCCTTGAAAAACAGGTGCAGGAAGCGGTCGACGACGTGCGCTCGGCGGTAGCGCGAGTGCGCGGCGAATTGCCTTCGGACGTGCGCGACCCGGTGGTCACCAAGCTCGATCTGGCCGGTGCGCCAGTGCTTGCGTACACGATCGCTGCATCGGGCATGGACGACGAAGCGCTGTCGTGGTTTGTTGACGAAACGATCACCAAGCGGCTGCTCGCAGTGCGCGGCGTCGGTGCGGTGACGCGTGTCGGCGGCGTGACGCGCGAAGTCCAAGTCTTGCTCGATCCGCTACGCCTGCAGGCTCTGGGCGCAACTACGACCGAAATTTCGCGGCAACTACGTCAGGTGCAGCAGGAGAGTGCGGGCGGACGCGCTGATCTGGGCGCCGGCGAACAGCCACTGCGCACGCTGGCGACGGTGCGCAGCGCCGACGAACTCGGCGCGATTGAGCTGGCATTGCACGACGGCCGGCACATCCGCCTCGATCAGGTGGCGACCGTGCGCGACACCATCGCCGAGCCACGCGCGGCGGCCTTCCTGGACGGCCGGCCGGTGGTAGGCTTTGAAATCGCACGCAGCCGTGGCGCCAGTGAACTCGAAGTCGGCGCCGGCGTGCAGAAAGCGCTGGATGCACTGCGCGCCGCGCATCCGGAACTGCAAATCAACGAGGCCTTCAACTTCGTCAAGCCGGTCGACGAAGAGTTCCGTGGTTCGATGGCGCTGCTGTACGAGGGCGCATTGCTCGCGGTGCTCGTGGTGTGGCTGTTCCTGCGCGACTGGCGCGCAACCTTCGTCTCCGCCGTGGCACTGCCGCTGTCCGCGATCCCCGCGTTCATCGGCATGCACTACCTCGGTTTCTCGATCAATGTGGTGACCCTGCTCGCGCTGTCACTGGTGATTGGCATTCTGGTCGACGATGCCATCGTCGAGGTCGAGAACATCGTCCGCCATCTGCGCATGGGCAAGTCGCCCTTGCAGGCAGCGCGGGAAGCGGCCGACGAAATCGGCCTGGCGGTGATCGCGACCACGTTCACGTTGATCGCGGTATTCCTGCCAACGGCTTTCATGAGCGGTATTGCCGGCAAGTTTTTCAAGCAGTTCGGCTGGACCGCGGCGCTCGCGGTATTCGCATCACTGGTGGTCGCGCGCATGCTGACGCCAATGATGGCGGCTTACCTGATGAAGAACAAGCCACACAAGGAAACCGGTGACGGCCGTGTGATGCGCGGCTACATGAAACTGGCGCGCTGGTGCCTGCAGCACCGATTGCTGACGGTGCTGGCCTCGGGCGCCTTCTTCGTCGGCTCGCTGATGTTGATCCCGCTGCTGCCGACCGGTTTCATTCCGCCCGATGACTTTTCACAAACCCAGGTCTACCTCGAATTGCAACCGGGCTCCACACTCGCGCAAACCCGCGATGCGGCCGAACAAGCGCGCAAACTGGTCAGCCGTGTCGAGCACGTAAAGACCGTGTACACGACGATCGGCGCGGGCTCGGTCGGCACCGACCCATTCGCGCCAAAGGGCAGCAGCGAAGTGCGCAAGGCGGCGCTGACGATCCTGCTGACCGAGCGCAGACAGCGACCGGTGCGCAAGCAGGTGATCGAGCAGAACATCCGCGCGGCACTTCAGGAACTGCCGGGCGTGCGCAGCAAGGTCGGGTTGGGTGGTTCCGGCGAGAAATACATTTTGGTGCTGACCGGCGACGATCCACAGGCGCTGGCGACAGCGGCGCGTGATGTCGAGCGTGATCTGCGCACGATTCCGGGCCTTGGCAGCATCGCATCGAGCGCGGCGCTGGTGAGGCCTGAAATCGCGGTGCGCCCGGATCTTGCGGCAGCGGCCGATCGTGGTGTGACGACGGCAGCGATCGGCGAGACACTGCGTATCGCCACAGTTGGCGACTACGACGTGGCGCTCGCCAAACTGAACCTGTCGCAACGACAGGTGCCGGTCGTGGTGCGGCTCGATGACGCAGCCCGTGGCGACCTGACAACGCTTGAACGCCTCGCCGTGCCAGGCAAGCCCGGGATTGGACCGGTGATGATCGGCCAGGTGGCATTACTGGAAATGACCAGCGGTCCGGCCGTCATTGACCGCTACGACCGGGCGCGCAATATCAGCTTCGAGGTTGAGTTGTCGGGCATGCCACTTGGCGATGTGACAAGCGCGGTTCAACAACTGCCTTCAATCCGCAAACTGCCGCCTGGGGTCAAGCAACTCGAGGTCGGCGATGCCGAGGTGATGGGCGAATTGTTCACCAGCTTTGCGCTGGCGATGCTGACCGGCGTGCTGTGCATCTACATCGTGCTGGTACTGCTATTCCGCGATTTCCTGCAGCCGTTATCGATCCTCGCGGCACTGCCACTGTCGCTGGGCGGCGCCTTCGTTGGACTGCTGCTGGCCGGCAAGAGCTTTTCGATGCCGTCGCTGATCGGTCTGATCATGCTGATGGGGATTGCGACCAAGAACTCGATCCTGCTCGTCGAATACGCGATTCTCGCGCGCCGCGAACATGGGATGAGCCGCTTTGAAGCACTGCTCGACGCCTGCCACAAGCGCGCCCGTCCAATCATCATGACTACCATCGCCATGGGCGCGGGCATGTTGCCGATCGCGCTCGGCACCGGCATCGCGGATCCGTCGTTCCGCAGCCCGATGGCAATCGCGGTGATCGGCGGCCTGCTGACTTCAACCTTTCTGAGTCTGCTGGTGATTCCGGTCATCTATACGTTGATGGACGACGTAGAGCGCGGACTGCACTGGCTGCGATCGCGAATCGCGGGGCGTCAGCGCTGACGCGTCTGGCGACCACTGGACTCTAGCGCCACGCCGGAGTCCAGTGGCCACCCGGCTAGCGCCGGATGAATTTTCTCGGGCGCACCCAAAACCGAATAAAACATCTAAACGCCATCAGCGTTTGAATTTCCCGCATCGCAACAAGCCTCCCCCTCACCACACAAGTCTTAACAGGGCGCGCCTGACCTGAAGGCAGCGATCTCCGGTTTGATCGCATGACCCGCAATTTCTGATCTCCCCGGTTTGCTCCGAATTGCTCTAGATTTTCGGAAAACAAATAACAAGGGAGACACTTGGCAGCGCCTTTCGGCGTCTGCCTCGGCCATTCATGCATCACCCACAGACCGTCCTCACATGCGCACATGCGCCAGCACAAAGATTTTTCCGCGCCGGCCTGCTCGCCTTAACACCCTTCCTGCTCGGCGCCTGCGCGGGCGCAGGCGGGCTGCTCGGCACGGTCGGCGACAATTACACGGGACTGCAAGCGCGGAGCGCCAGCGCATGGCGCCACCACTCCGGGAAGGCGGATTCAGGCACCCCGCCGCTGGCGCATGGCGGCAGCACGGCGCAACTGGAAGACTGGTGGACGCAGTTTGGCGACCCGGTGCTGCTGGACCTTCAGCAAGCCGCCCAGCGCGCCAGTCCGACACTCGCCCAAGCAGCCGCGCGCATCGAACATGCCCGCGCGCAAGTCACCAGCAGCAAAGCCCAGGGCCGCCCGTCAGCCCACGTGGGCGCCAACGCCTTACGTTCGTCCTCGCAGCTTGATAACCCGCAATATGGTTATCGTTACAAGTCACTCTCTGGATATTTGCAGAGCAGTTGGGAAATCGACCTGTTTGGCGGACTCGCACGACAGCGTGAATCCGCTGCGGCCCGCCTCTCCGCCGATGCCGCGCACTGGCACGATGCGCGCGTTGCACTGGCGGCGGACGTAGCGCTCGGCTATGTGCAATACCGCGATTGCGAGGCGCGCATCCGTATCCTGCAGAAAGACACGGCCAGTCGCGAAGCGTCCGCACGCATTGCCGAACGCGCCGGCCGCATCGGGCTGCAGGCCGAATCCGACATTGCGCTTGCACGCGCCAGCGCGGCCGAAGGGGCCAGCCAGCTCACCCAGCACCGGAGCGACTGTGCACGCGGGCTGCTCGGTCTATCGGTACTCACCGGCATCGAAATCTCGCTGCTTGAGCAACGCGTCGGGATCGATCCAGCGCGTATCGGCGTCCTGCCAAAGCCGCCTGCCTTCGCAATTCCAGACATACCGGCAAACGTATTGTTGCAGCGGCCAGACATTCTGGCGGCCGAACGCGAACTGGCGATGGCGCACGCCAATATCGGTGTCCAGCAGGCCCAACGCTATCCGCGCCTGACCTTGCTGGGCCATATCACGCCCGTTCGGACCGAAGTTGATCCGTCACCGACGCTCATGCTGCGCAGTTGGTCGATCGGACCGGCGTTGAGCCTGCCGTTACTGGATGGCGGGCGGGCGCGCGCCGCGACCGAAGCCGCCCGCGCCCAGTACGAGGCTGCGGCCAGCCTCTTTCACCACAAGGCGCGGCAGGCGGTACGTGAGGTTGAAGAGGCCTTGCTGCGGCTGCAAACCGTGGCCGATCGCCGCGGCGATGCTCAAACTGCCGCGCGGAATTATCAGCTGACCCTCGAGCTGGCAGAGGCGCGCAAGCGCATCGGCATCGGCACGCTGCACGAAATTGAGCTGGCACGGCGCCAGGCCTTGCACTCAGAGGCCGCGATGCAATCGCTGGCGCTTGAGCAGGTGGGCGCCTGGGTAGCGTTGTACCGGGCCACTGGCGGTGGCTGGTCAAGCAGCACACAGGCTCCACCGCTGAACCGAAATCGTAACGCCGAAGCAAAGGTCAGTCATGCGCATTAATATTTCAGCTCGTTTTCTGCGGAACGGGGCCGCCGTGCTCTTTACCGTGGTCTTGCTGTCTTTCTTCATCCCCCGCGCACCTGCCCAGCAGACGCAGAACTCGGCTGACGAACGGCAGGTGGCCGGTCAGGCAAGGCCGGCGTTATCGGTGAAAGCGGTCAGCATGCAAGAAAAGGTGCTGCCAGCGCGACTCACCGCAAACGGCACAATTACCGCGTGGCGCGAGGCCATCGTCAGCGCCGAAGTCGGCGGCCTGCGCTTGCGCTCGATCGAAGTCGACATCGGCGACCGCGTCGAGCGCGGCCAGGTGCTGGCAAAATTTTCCAGCGAGGCACTGGAAGCCGAACTCGCGCAAGCGCAAGCAACGCTTGCGGAAGCCCAGGCAATGCTCACTGAAGCCCGTGCCAACGCGCGGCGCACCCGCATGTCGGAAAGCTGGGGAACCTTGAGCGCGCAGCAGATCAGTCATTATCAGACCGCCGAAAAGACCGCCGAGGCCCGAGTCCAGTCTGCGCAGGCGCGGGTCAACATGCAAAAGCTCCGACTCAGCCACGCCCAGATCACCGCGCCGGATGCCGGCACAGTGGTCGGACATGCAGCGGCGATCGGCGCGGTGGTACAGCCCGGTCAGGAACTGTTCCGCCTGGTTCGGCAGAACCGGCTCGAATGGCGGGCCGAAGTCACTGCGGCCGAACTCGAGCGGCTGCATCCAGGCCTTGAGGTCCGAGTGTCCCCCGCCGGGGCTCCACCGGTGCAGGGCACGGTGCGCGCCATTTCCCCGGTAGTCGATCCGCAGCATCGCACCGCCTTGGTCTATGTCGATCTCCCCGATGCCGGCGCGCAGGGCCTGAAGCCCGGCATGTTTGCCCATGGCGAGTTCGCGCTGGCGGAATCAAACGGTCTTACGCTGCCGCCAGATGCGGTGGTGATGCAGGATGGCCTCGCTTACGCGTACCGGATTGCTGCTGGGCAAGGTCAGCTGGCACGGGTCCAGCGGGTCAGACTCAAACTGGGCAGACAAGCGCCGGATGCCGTTGAAATCGTGGACGGCCTGCGACACGGCGATCAGGTCGTCGCCAGCGGCTCATCGCTGCTGCGCGACGGCGATACCGTTCGCCTGCTCCAGCCATGAATGTTTCCGCCTGGTCGGTGCGCAACCCTTGGCCGGTCGCGTTGTTGTTCATTGTGCTGGTGCTTGCCGGATTCACGAGCTTTCGCGCACTCACCGTCCAGTACCTGCCCGACCTTGACGTCCCGACTGTCAGCGTCACGCTGAACCTTCCCGGCGCGGCGGCGGGAGCGCTTGAAGCGGATGTCGTGCGCAAGGTCGAGAGTGCGCTCGCCAACCAGCGCGGCGTGCGCCATGTCCAGGCAACGATCCGCAACGACACCGCGCTCGTGACCCTTGCCTTCAATATCGGGACCGACCTGCGGGAAGCCACTGAGAATGTTCGTACCCAGCTGGCGCGGCTGCGCGCCGAACTACCTGCCGATCTGCGTGAACCGATCGTCACCAAGGTCGACCTCGCAGGGTCGCCCATTCTCGCCTATGCAGTTCATGCCGATTCGCTAGACGACGAGGCCCTGTCCTGGTTCGTTGACGATGTTCTGGTCCGCAGGCTGATGACGGTTCCAGGCGTCGGTTCGGTCAGGCGCATTGGCGGTTTCGATCGTGAAGTCCTGGTGGCCCTGGATCCGATGCGCCTGCAAGCGCTCGGCGCCAGCGTAGCCGACGTTTCCCGGCAATTGCGCCAGAACAGCCAGGACAGCGCCGGCGGCGCGCTGACCCAGGGAGCAGGAGAACGCCAACTGAGGACCGCGGTGAATCCGCAAAGCGCAGAGGCCTTCGAGCAAATGGCCTTGTCACTGCCGAACGGTCGCCGCTTCCGGCTCGACCAGGTGGCGATGGTAAAGGACACGGTGGCCGACCGCCGCAGCATGGCCATGCTCGACGGCAAAGAGGTGGTCGGCTTCGAAATCACCCGCAGCCGCGGCTTCGGCGAGGTCGAGGTGGGTCGCGGTGTACAACAAGCACTTGACGCGCTGCAAGCCGAACATCCAGGCCTGCGCATACAGTCGGCCTTCGATTTCGTCACCCCGGTTCGCGACGAATACGCAAGCTCAATGACGATGCTGGCCGAAGGCATGCTGCTCGCCGTGCTGGTCGTCGCGCTGTTCCTGCGCGACCTGCGCGCCACGGTGATTACGGCGCTCTCTCTGCCGCTGTCCATCTTTCCCGCTTTCTGGGGGATGGAATGGCTCGGATTCTCCCTGAACACCGTCACGCTGCTGTCGCTGTCGCTGATCATCGGTTTCCTCGTCGACGATTCGATCGTCGAAATCGAAAACATCGTGCGCCACCTGCGCATGGGCAAGTCGGCGTTACGCGCCACGCTCGACGCAACAGACGAAATCGGCCTGGCGGTGATCGCCACGACCGCGGCGCTGATCGCGGTATTCCTGCCGACCGCCTTCATGCACGGCATTCCCGGACAGTTCTTCAAGCAGTTCGGATGGACCGCGGTGTTCGCCGTATTCGCTTCATTGGCCGTGGCGCGGATGGTCACGCCGCTACTCGCGGCCTTTTGGCTGCGCAGCGCACCGGCACATCCCGCCACCGACAGCCGCCTGATGCAGGTGTATCTGCGCCAAGCCCGCTGGTGTCTGCAACATCCGCGCCTTACCGTTGCCGGCTCACTCGTATTGCTGCTGACCTCGTTATTGCTCGCGCGCCAGTTGCCAACCGGCTTCATGCCGCTGAATGATCTTTCCCAGACTCAAGTGGTAATTGAGCTGCCGCCGGGCGCAACGCTGCGGCAGACCCGAGACACGGCCGAACACGCACGCCAACTACTCGGCCGGACCGCGTATATCGAGCAAGTGTATACGGCCATCGGCGCGGGCATGGCAGGCGCCGGGCCGCTCGGACCGGGTCGCACAGACGATATGCGGCGAGCCACGCTGACACTGAAGCTCTCGGGGAGAAGCGCGAGACACGCCAGCAAACCGGAGATCGAACATGAAATCCGTCGCGTGCTGCAGGACTTGCCCGGCGCGAAGGTCCGCGTCGGTCTTGGCGACCCGGGACAGCGGCACATGCTGGTGCTGACCGGGCCGGACACCCCGACCTTGGTCGATGCCGCGCAGCGCGTCGAGCAGGCGCTGTACACCCTGCCTGGCCTCGGCAACGTCAGTTCGAGCGCGGGGTTGCTACGGCCCGAAATCGTCGTCACCCCCGACCTGACCGCAGCGGCAAACCACGGCACCACCGCAGCGCTGATCGGCGAAACGCTGCGCATCGCCACGGTCGGCGACTACCATGCGGCGCTGCCGAAGATGAACCTGACTGCGCGTCAGATCCCCGTGCTGGTGAGGCTCGACCCCGCAGCGGCGCAAAATCTGCGCGTGTTGGAACAACTCTCGGTGCCGGTGAACCGTTTTGGCAGCCCGCCCGTAATGTTGAGTCAGGTCGCCAGCCTGACACTTTCCAGCGCACCCGCCGCCCTTCAGCGTTACGACCGCCAACCCAGCGTCAGCATTGAGGTAGAGCTGAGCGGCGTGCCCTTGGGCAGCGCCAAGGCCGCCATCGACAACTTGCCTGCGGTGCGGCAATTGCCGCCTGGCGTGACGCTGGTCAATACCGGCGACGCCGAACTAATGGCCGACCTGTTTTCCGGTTTCGGTTTCGCAATGGCCACCGGCCTGGGCTGCATGTTCGTCGTGCTGGCCTGGCTATTCAGGGATCTGGCTCAGCCGTGGACGATTCTTGCGGCCTTGCCGCTATCTCTCGTCGGCGCCTTTGCCAGCCTGCTGATGGTTCGCGCCAGCCTCGACACCCCTGTGCTGATCGGCTTGCTGATGCTGATGGGAATTGCCACGAAAAATTCCATCCTCTTGGTCGAGTACGTGATCGTTGCACGGCGTGACTACGGTTTGTCGCGTACCGACGCGCTGCTCGACGCCTGCCGCAAACGCGCGCAACCCGTCATCATGACGACCATCGCAATGGGCGCAGGCATGCTGCCCGTGGCGCTCGGAAGTGGCGGCGCCGACCCATCGTTCAGGCAACCAATGGCGCTCACCGTGATCGGCGGCCTGCTGACCTCCACCTTTCTCAGTCTGGTGGTCATCCCGGTGATCTATGCACTGGTCGACGATGCCCAGTGCGCACTGCGCCGGCACCTCGGTCGCGATGCCGGCCACCGACTTCTGACAATTCCGGCATCCGGCGCACCGAACATCAACCACTGAAGACCCCGCTGGTGGCGTGGAGCCCTCTTGCGAATATTAAATATTGCAAGAACTCTAGTCTAAACTAATGCAAATATCGATTTGACATAAATTTACTGCCCGCCCATGAAAGCGATTCTCACCTCCATCTACTCGCGCATGGGCATACGGAGCAAGCTGATCCTGCTGTTCGTCGCCATCAAGGTGATTCCGCTGGTTCTGCTGGCACTGGTGGCCTGGGACGGCATCGAACGCATCGGTGACCGCTTCGTCGAACGTAGTGACGCCCTGTTCGGCGAAGTCAAGGACGTTGCCACAAAGATGAGTACGACGTTTTCGCGTGAAGCGGAGAAGGCGCTTGATGACCGCGCACGCGAGGAACTCGAACGGCTGACAACCGACACCGCGCGCGCCATCGGCGACTTTTTGCACGAACGCGACAACGACGCATTATTCGCCGCAAAGCTGCCGACGGACGAGTCGGCCTATCGCACCTTCTTGCAGCACCGGACAAGGGCGCTGGTGAGTTCCGGCCAATGGCGGCTGAAGGCCGATGGCAGCGGTTGGGAGCAGATCGACACGCCACAGCCCAGCGCGAGCGCGGTCACGGCCGAAAACCCAGAAAACCGTCAGGATTTCCACTACCGCCCACCTGAAACTGTAACCCGCGACACCACACACCCGCTTTATCACGAGATCACCTTCGTCGATACCACTGGTCAAGAGCGCATCAAAGTGTCGACAACCGACCTCTTGTCTAGTGGCTTGCGCAATGTATCCAAAATCGAAAACACCTACGCCAAGTCCGAGCGCTACTTTGATGAACTGCGCAAGCTCAAGCCCGGTGAACTGTACGTTTCAGAAGTCATCGGCCCTCACGTACCGTCGCGCATCATCGGCCCCTACACCCCCGAACGGGTTCGCCAGCAAGGTCTGGAGTTTCGACCACAGGAAGAAGCCTACGCCGGCGCCGAGAACCCCGAAGGCAAGCGATTCAGGGGAGTCGTGCGCTGGGCCACGCCCACCGTGCGCGACGGGCGGGTCATCGGCTACGTGACGCTGGCACTGGATCATGCGCACATCATGAGTTTCACCGACAATCTGCTGCCAACGACGCAACGGTATGTGCGCCTGACCGATGCCAGCACCGGGAACTACGCATTCATCTGGGACTACAAGGATCGTTCGATTGCCCATCCACGTCATCATTCGATTCTCGGCTTCGACCCCGAGACCGGCGAACGTGCGGCCTCATGGCTCGACAATGACCTTTATGCGCGCTGGCAGGCAAGCGGCAAGCCGATTCATACGTTCCTCACAGACGTCAGGGAATTCGACGGGCAGAGTCGCGACAAAAAACCGGCGGCGGCGCAGGTAAAGACGGGGCAGATCGGCCTCGACTGCCGCTACCTGAACTTCGCGCCGCAATGCGAGGGCTGGTACAACCTCACGCATCTCGGGGGTTCGGGTTCGTTCCTGATCCTCTGGTCAGGCGTCTGGAAACTGACCACAGCGGCGACGATTCCCTATGCGACCAGTCACTATGGCCGCAGTCCACGCGGCTTTGGCTATGTGACGATCGGTGCCAACGTCGATGACTTCCACCAGCCAGCCAAAAAAGTTGCATCGCTGATGAACGCGCGCGTCGCTGAATTCGGCGAACAAATGAAACGGCATCAAGTGGACATGCGCAAGCTGATCGCCAATTCAATGACCGCGACGGCCAGTTCGCTGCTACTGGCCACGATCGCGATGATCGGTCTGGTCGTATGGGTCGCGTTCTGGCTTGCCGGGGCGCTGACCAAACGACTGGTGCTGCTCAATGAGGGCTTGCGCAACATCGAGCGCGGCAACCTGGGATTCCGCTTCACACATGCATCGCACGACGAGATGGGGCAACTGACCGACTCGCTGAACCGGATGGCGTACAGCGTTCAGGAATCGTTCAAGCGGCTTGAGGACGCACGGGTGGAAGCGATTGAAAACAGTCGCATGAAAAGTGACTTCCTCGCGCGCATGTCACACGAATTACGCACCCCGCTGAACGGCATCCTCGGATTTTCAGAATTGATCAAGATTGAGGCGCCGAACCCCGACATTGCCGAATACGCAGAAACCGTTCACCAGAGCAGCGAGCACCTGCTGGAACTGGTCAACGACATTCTCGACATGGCCAAGATCGAAGCGGGCCACATGGCGATCGAATTCATCCCCGTTGACCCACGTGCGGCAATCGTCGAAATCTGTACGCTGCACTCAGGCGCAGCGTTGCAAAAAGGCATTGCGCTGCGCTCTGAAATGGCGCCGGATCTGCCTCCGATCATCCACTGCGACCCGATGCGCCTGCGGCAAATCCTCAATAATCTGTTGAGCAACGCCGTAAAGTTCACTCAGGTAGGCGAGGTCCGGGTCAGCGCCCATGCGGATCAGGAGCACCTTCACGTGCGGGTCAGCGACACCGGCCGCGGTATTCCACCGGAAGCGCTCCCGCACATCTTCGAACGCTTTCATCAGGGCGCGCAATTCATCACCCGCCAGCATGGCGGCACCGGTCTGGGGCTGGCGCTGGTGCGTGAGTTATTGCAACTGATGGGGGGGCACATCGAAGTTCAATCTGCGCCCGGAGAGGGCTCAACCTTCCTGCTCCGCATCCCGCGTGGCAGGATGGTGCAGTCCGCGCCGGAAGCCAGCACTTCAGTCGGGAAACTTTGAATTCAGAGATTCCCGGGTCACCGGCTTGATAGCGATCTCATTGAAGCCCGCCGCCATGATCGCGGCCGTCTCCGAAGCGATCGCATGCGCGGTGTAGGCAACGATGTGGAGATGACGCAGCCCCTCAGCGCGGCGAAGGCGGCGGCAGACTTCCAGACCGTCCAGATGCGGCATGCTGATGTCAAGCAGCACGAAATCATATGCCCCGGTGTGCAGCATCTCCAGCGCTTCAGCACCGCTTTCCGCCTCGTCGATTGCCCATCCGCGCCCTTTCAGCATGGCCGATGCCAGCCTGCGGTTCACCGCGTTGTCATCCACGACCAATAATCTTCTCATCCAGTCTGCCCGATCATCCGTGCGCCTGCACCCAGGCCAAGACGAGCCGGCTCTGCAAGCATTTCAACCACGTCAGCCATTTTTACGCCAAACATGTTTAACAACGATAAATTCTTGGTGAAAATGCTCATCTGACCGACAAAAAACAACCCGCCCCCACAAAGCCCGAAGGCGATATTTCCGAATATTTCAAAAGAGGTGATTTTTGGCCACCCCAACCATGCACTAACGAGAACCTGGGCCTCCCGAGCGTTGCGTCCCAACGTCGATTTACAATGGCGACCCGCCGCAAAGCTGTAACCTGCACGCGATACCCTGCAAGTTCTCCCGCTTTTTGTTTTCCTGATACTCCGGCCACCGATGTCCAATTTTCCCCTGAACCCTGCGCAGCGCGAAGCTGTGCGTTATCTTGATGGTCCCTGCCTGGTGCTGGCAGGCGCCGGATCGGGCAAGACCCGGGTGATCACCGCCAAGATCGCACACCTGATACTGGACAAGGGTTTCGAGCCGAAGCACATCGCCGCCGTCACCTTCACCAACAAGGCGGCGGCAGAGATGAAGGAGCGCGTTGCCAAACTGCTGGAAAACGAAACGCGGGATGGCAAGAAAATCCGCGCAAAGCAGATCACGGTCTGCACCTTCCATTCGCTCGGCGTGCAGATCCTGCGCGCGGAGGCCGAACATCTCGGCCTCAAGCCGCAGTTTTCGATCATGGACGCCGACGACTGCTTCTCCATGATCGCCGAGCAACTGGCGACCACCGACAAGCAGTTGATCCGGCGCGTGCAGACGCAAATCTCACTCTGGAAGAACGCGCTGGTCGATCCAGAGCAGGCCATCGCCGAGGCCGCCGATGCCGATCAACATCAAGCGGCGCTGGTATTCCGGAATTACGTGGCGACGCTCGCGGCGTACCAGGCGGTCGATTTCGACGACCTGGTAGGCCTGCCAGCCGAATTGTTCGCGCGCAACGAAGAGGTCCGGCTGAAATGGCAGAACCGGCTGCGCTATTTCCTCGTCGACGAGTATCAAGACACCAACGCTTGCCAGTACGAACTCGTCAAGCAACTCGCTGGCGGTTCGCACTTGCGGCCTGCCGCCTTCACCGCCGTGGGCGACGATGACCAGGCGATCTACGGCTGGCGTGGTGCGACGCTCGACAATCTGAGGTTGCTGCAGGAGGACTTCCCGAAGCTGCACGTGGTCAAGCTTGAGCAGAATTACCGCTCGTCGGTCAGCATTCTCACCGCCGCGAACAACGTGATTTCGCGCAATCCAAAGCTGTTCGAGAAAAAACTCTGGAGCGAACACGGCAACGGCGACCCGGTCGCGGTCACGGGCATGAACGACGATGAGCACGAAGCCGAGAGCGTGGTCTTCAAGCTTTCCGCGCACAAGTTCGAGCGCCGTGCGCAATTCCGCGACTACGCGATCCTGTATCGCGGCAACCATCAGGCGCGCATCTTCGAACAGATCCTGCGGCGCGAGCGCATCCCCTACGTGCTGTCTGGCGGACAGAGTTTTTTCAGCAAGGCCGAAATCAAGGATGTGTGTTCTTATCTGCGCCTGATCGCGAACGCCGACGATGACCCGGCCTTCATCCGCGCGGTGACCACGCCCAAGCGCGGCGTCGGCAACAGCACGCTCGAAGCGCTGGGCACGATTGCCGGCCAGTACAAGGTCAGCCTGTTCGAGGCCGCCTACCTCGGTGCCACCGAAGCCAAACTTGGCGCACGCCAGCTCGAACCGCTGAAGGCCTTCTGCGAGTTCATCACGCGCATCGCCGATCGCGCCAGCAAGGAGCCGGCCTCAGTGCTGCTCGACGAATTGATGGACGGCATGCATTACGAGGCCTATCTGTACGATGCCTTCGACGAACGCCAGGCGCAGTCCCGATGGACCAATGTGCTGGAATTTCTCGACTGGCTGAAACGAAAGGGCACAAAACCGGAGAAGGACACCACGCTCGGCGCCGCCAGCAATGGGGACGAGGGCGCGGATGCTGGGGACGGCGAGGAAGCGACCGGCTACGACCAGGCCGATGGCCTTGCCGATACCGGCAAGAACCTGCTTGAGCTGACGCAAACGGTGGCGCTGATCAGCATGCTCGAAGGCAAGGAAGAAGACCCGGACGCGGTGCGGCTGTCGACGCTGCATGCGTCGAAGGGGCTTGAATATCCGCACGTATTCCTGATCGGCGTTGAGGAGGGCATCCTGCCGTCGATCCGCGAGGACGACGACATCACCGACGAAAAAATCGAGGAAGAGCGGCGCCTGATGTATGTCGGCATCACCCGCGCCCAGCGCAGCCTTCACATCAGCTGGTGCAAAAAGCGCAAGCGCGCACGCGAGGCCATCGTCTGCGAGCCGTCGCGTTTCATCGCCGAGATGGGCCTCGACGACGCCCCGGCCCCCGAACCCGAGGACAAGCCGATGACACCAGCCGAGCGCATGGCGGCGCTCAAGGCGATGCTCAACAAGCCCAAGGCTGCCTGAGCCGGCCTGTACTGTCTGGCGTCCCGTCCGATCCACCCAGCCCTGCACGCAACCGCCATCGCCGCAAAGACTCAGCCGCAGCCGTTCAGCTGCGGTTGCGAACGATCAGGGCTGCAGCCAGCGCCACTCACCCGGCGCCAGATCGTCCGGCAGGCGATAAGGGCCCACCGATTGACGATGCAACGCGGCCACATGGTCGCCGGCCGCAGCGACCATGCGCTTCACCTGATGGTATTTGCCTTCGGCAATCGTCATGCGCAATTGGTGCGCGCCAGCGACTTCGCAGGCCAGCGCGGCGACCGGCGCGATGTCATCGTGCAGCACCACGCCCGCGAGCAGCCGCGCGCAAAGGGCTTCGTCCGCGGGCTCTGCGGTCGTGACTTCATACACCTTGCCGATGCCCTTTTTGGGCGAGGTCATGCGGTGAATGAACTGGCCATCGTCACTCAGCAGCAGCAGTCCGGTGGTGTCGCTGTCGAGCCGCCCGACGCACTGCACCTCACGTTCACGCAGCGGCGCGGGCAACAGTGTGTAGACGCTCGGATGGTGCTTGGGCTTGGCCGAGCATTCAAATCCGGCCGGCTTGTGCAGCATCAGATAGGCCTGCGCGTGGTAGCTCCAGGGTTCACCCTCGACGGTGAACTGCAAACCCTCGGGGTCAATCGTCTGATCCGGGTCGTCGCAAGATTCGCCGTTCAGGGTGACCAGTTCGGCCAGCACCAGCGCCCGGCAATGGCGGCGGGTACCAAATCCCTGACTGAACAGCATGCGCTCGATGGTGATGGGCTTGGACATGATGATGAGCGCGGGCGCTGAATCCGCGCGAAATTGAGATCGGCGGATTTTAAGCGCATTGCCGATGGCAGCATCCGGTGCAGTCGCCCGGACGCTGCCTCGTTCAAGCACCGATCACGCCGCCGTCCTTTCGCCAAATGACCACGGTCGCCGAGCGCGGGCGGGACTTGGCGGCACTGTCGGTCTGGCTCGCCGGCCAGTTGCTGCCATAGATGTTCGCCGCGAAATCAGCCGGTGCGTCCTCGCCTGGGTGCTGCACGTTGATGAACATGGTGCGATAGTCCGGCGTCAGCGTGATGCCGGTGATCTCGCATTCCTTCGGCCCGACAAGAAAGCGGCGCACCGTGTCGGCCGAGACATTCGCGCCCCTCAGGGTCTTGGTGCCACCGACCGCAGTCACCTCGCCGCCGTCACCGACCTTGCCAGGGATTGCGG
>JAIQCU010000724.1:0-37306 GCA_022114935.1 Leptestheria dahalacensis
CGAAGAGCGGTGGTCGTGTGTTTCGGAAAGAGAAAGAGGAAAATACAAAGGTTTTGGTCTGTCGAAGCAACAATGGTCAAACTAAAGGACCTCTACACTTACGATGGACATAAAGCAATCTGTGTTTACGCTGGAATCAGACCCGAACCCAACAGGTGTATTTGTATATGTACGCCTTTGGCATCAACAACGAGTGGTTTCGACGATGCTATGGCCAACTATGGTTACCAGGTCTTCGCTTCGATCCATCTATGAATGTAGGGAATCATAATAGAAGCCATTTGGTACATTTCTTCAGTATGGGACTTTCGGACCGTGATGTAGAGTCAGATCCACTGAAAGGATGGAAACTCAGGACGCTGACATCGGCGTACGAGATGCTGAAACCCTGGTGAAAACGCCGTCATCGATTACCTCTAGGTCGATATCGAAGGAGAAGAATGGCAGCATGTTGATAATGATGTTGCACATGTGAACAGGTCACCGGAATACGCGTGTCTAGCATAATCATGCAACATCCGCTAAGGAGTAGTGATGGTAGTAAAACGTTACGGGATAATCCGACTGTTGAATTAGTTTTTTGATAACTAAACCAGAGTACTTGTTCCCATGTACCTATCCTGTCTATCTGTCTAACTGTCTTTACCTATCGATCTATCATTTATCCATCTATCTATCTATACGACTATGCACCCACGTGTCTATATGTATCTATCTATTTACCTATCTAACTATCATCTGTATCTATCCATCGGTTTATCTTAAAAGGAAGTCAATATCCTACTACTAGCTGTCTGTCTCGTTAAATGTCATTTTACGGATTGAACAGGGAAGATCTCCAGCTTCTTAATAGTAGATGGTGAATCTAACGCTCGGAGAAAAGAAATCAAATAAAAGGATTTTTAATTTTATTAAAATTATTATAATATATAAATATAGGGTTATATTCTATGATTATTTATATTTTAATTTATATCATTAATATGTTAAAAATTATAATTATTTAGTAAATATAATATAAAACTATAATGACATTAAATTTTAGAATATTTAATTTAATTTACATAGACTTGGTTCCTCGTGTATCTGCCAGGTTGGTTATGGTATGAATACTGTTTGACATTTGATTGATATTTTAAAGTTCCTAAAGTGGAACCACATTCCAGAAGATTATGATTCAGTCACGTGTATTGATCATTCAACGGTCTTTCCAAGATGACAAGTTTTCGGCTTCACGCGGGAAAGTCAATTTACTTAGACGTACTCCTCTTGATAGAACTTGGGATTGTACCAAGCGATTTCATATCCAGTTCTAACAGCTCCACCCGGTACAAAGGTAACTTGCTGTCTCATCCAAGGATTGCCTTTCGAGTCAAAACGAACCATTCCTTGTTCTTCAATGGATCTCAGGGTAGCGTACCTCTTCCTGTAGTCGTCTTCAGTGTTCAACCCCAACATGTGAATCTCAAACCCAACTTGCTTGATTCTATTCAACATTCCCGACTCGATTATATCGGGAATAACTTCCCATTCGCCCATTTCGATATCAGCTTTCAGATAGTCGATGACAGCGTCCTCTCCGTGCCATGGTTTCAGCATCTCGTAGATGGAACTCAACTTCTTCAACTTCCATCCGTTACGGTTGGGGTCCTTCTCTGCATCTACAGCAGCGAGTCCTATGTTGAAGAAATGGACCTTATCGCTCCTGTTGTGAGTTCCAGCAGCCATCGAGGGATCGAAAGAGTAAACTTGACATCCATAGTCGGCCATGGAGTCGTCGAAACTCCACTCGTTGTTGATTCCGAACGAGTAGACGATGCATCTACCCGGTTCTGGTTTGACTCCAGCGTCCAGGCAGATAGCCTTCTGACCATCATAGCCGATGAAACCCAACTTGAGGATACGACCACCGAAGTCCTGACTGAGAATGCAGGAAGAACTGTTGCTCCATCGCAGGTATCGGTAGATCTCTTCCACGGAGGCGTTCTGCGGGCTCACCAATAGACTATCTGTTGTTGTAACTGAAGGACATGTCGATAGAACCTCGTTTAGAGCGGATAGATTCGTAATGGGTTTGAAGCAGAAGAATCCTATACATCCTATAGAAGTGACTAGTGCTAACAGATTTCGCGGATCGGATCGTTTCGTATCTTTCACTTTAAGCAAATTAACTGGAAACTTTGTACATTGATTTCAGCGAACGGTTAACAACTAGTCAACAGCTGATGAAGTAGTAACTCGCAGTTCTCGTCGCTGTGAACTGACTGATTCGTCTATGATACTTTTTCGCCCTTCCTGTAATCCTCTCCGTCAAGGTCGTATTCAGCCGCTTTTTCAGACGGTCAATGGAACCTAACCGCACAGTCAAAGCAGTCGTGCTATTGTGGGTACAATGGAACAGCCTTTTGTTTTCCTGCGAATTTACGAGACAGTTATACCTGTAGCGTCAGTGAACGAACGTTTGTTGTATATGCAAGCTTCGCTGCGGATTCCATTAAAGCTGGTCATTGCATTGAAGTCAAGGATCTCGTAACTCATGAAAGCAGCAGAGTGCAAAAGCCCTATCATCTTTACATCGGTCTTACGTGAAAGAGGATTTGAAGGCTGTTGCACACGATGACAGATGGCTACTGTTGGATGGTCTTTGACCGAAATTCAAATTTGCGAGAAACAGACAAGGTCAGTCGGTTTAACAATTTAGTTTCCAATTTGCGGCAAAGGGTGATAATGGGTATTGTTGTATTGAATGATAATAGCACACGTATTAGTTAAATTGCGTCCAAATTAGGTTTAAATGAGTCATGTGTTTTGATTATTGGTAGTAGCTGGGTCACGTGACACTGGGAAAAGAGCGGAAAATTTACTGAAGGCATACATATGACTCATTATGAATTAGAATGACTCGACATTGAGTCATCTCGTAATTCAGTGGATAAGATTTTAACAATAAAGATTTATGAGTTTCCTAATTTTGATGGACGGAAAAGCGACAGGACGACCTTGCTCATGCTAACTGAAAAAAAAATCAAACGATAAAACAATTTTCTTCAAATCGTTATATTTGGAAACAAAAGTGTGAATTTTCAATTTCCAGTAGATTTCTCTTAACCAGACAAGATCAGCCGTCTTAAACAAATTCTTGCTGATAAAACTTGGGATAAATATCTTCTACGGAAGCATCTTGCGGGCTCATAGAAGCTCCATACCCCAAGAGTGTTTGTGTCGAGTGTTCTGTATTAGCACAGCGCTGACATTTTCTGTTATTGACGGGCGAAATTTGCAAAATAACAAAAGTCCTGCCGAAACTATTAGTTGAGATAGTTTTGACCTAGAATGATATTCTGAACTATCCAATTAATTCTTTAATTACCAAAGGCGATACTGTCATACAATTATAATTTACAAAGTACCATGTGAATTAACCTATGATTATTTTTTTACAAATGTAGATAATTAATCGTACATTGACTAAGAATGACATTTTCGATAACCGATTCAGTTGACTGGATAAATTGGACGGGCATAGTGAAAGGTGCCGGACGTTGTCATTCAGACACCATTTAACTCCCTGTGTTTACTCATTTTACTGACACGTGGAACAGCTGGCCATGAAAACAATAGACGTCCCTACTGTGCACGTAATAGGTTCAAATTGTCAGTTGCGGGCAGTGTATCAACAGAACTTGACGGTAGAGAATGATGATTATAAGAACGGTTTACCAACCTATCTATCTATCTATCTGTCAATCCGTCTATCTGTCTACCTATGTATGTTCGTCTTTCTATGTATCTGTCAATCCACGGATTTACCTGTATGTATGTTTGTCTTTCTATCTGTCTGTCTACTTTTCTATCTCTCAATCTATCTATCTATCTATCTATCTATCTATCTATCTATCTATCTATCTATCTATCTATCTATCTATCTAACTATTTACGTGTCAATCTATTTATCCAGCTTTATCTAAATCTATCTATTCATCCGTATGTCTATCTATCTATCTATATGTCTTCCTCTTTACCTTCTATCTATCTGTCTTATTGTTTTTTCTACCTATCTAATCATTTAACTGTCTACTATTGCCAGAATGGTGTTAAATTAAGTGTGCAGCTTACCACCACTCCATCTAAAGTTTAAAACGTGTGAATTCCAGCATGGATACGGGTGTTCAGAGACAAGGGTGCGTTGAATTTACTGATGCTAGAACACATACAACAACTGTGTTTCAATAAAATGACTCGCATCAAAATAGCACAAACAAAACAGTAACTCCACGACTGACCGGGCACCGTGGGAAAGCAGGTGTCACCATCAGATTCTGGTGAAATTTCAAAACAATAGAAGTAAATGCGAATTTGGTTACGAGATTTATTTAATTTTTTAAATTCAAGTTAGACCAAATGATTGAAAAATTGAAAAATTAATCAATAACCAAGTACAGCCTATCAGATCCCTTGGACGCTATACGCGTTGCCCTCCTGTTCGGATTTTGCATGCGCAATGTTGAGTTACACAAAAATTGCCTGAATTTCAGTTTGTTATTGTAGTTTTATGGACGTAATACAAGCATAATTTACATTTTCCTAATCGATATACAGCGAAGACGAAGAGATCGGCCGAAGACGAGAGTTTACCGTCATCAAGTTGTCACAAACAATCCGACGACCAATGCGTGTCGGTGTCTCATGAACGACTGCACCACCTGGCGGTGGCGAGGCGAAAACGCTAGTTTCAGCAATGTCGGATCCGAACTGCATACGAGGTTGCCTTCTATTGGGTTTCGGGACAATTGGTAATTGTAATACAGTTATAGTAGTATATAGTTTTATTCATCATTAGGTTAAAGGTTAGGTTGATATTATAGTGTATTATAATTTTGTTACAGCGGGTGTAAGGACAAATTTAGGGTATGATTGAAGAATTTGTTAGTTTTTTTTAGTAAGGAGGTTGACTACGTTTCTTTAATTAAATTAATCTTTTCATAGTGTCACAACTGACGTAATTTTGTTGTCGTTTACGTATCAGCAGCAAACGCAAGTTTGTAGCTTGCCCCTAAACAACAGTAGAGTTCGGTTCTGGCTTTCAGGTGTTTCATTATGACAGATAATTAAAACACTTGTGTCGATGTCGGATTAAAACCAACTGCGCATCTTACCGAGTGCTACTTTATTAATTGCAAATTAACCTTAAATTGTATTAGGGTTAATTCAGTTTAAAGATAAACATACACTATCAGTATTTATTGTAGTATTAGCCTATTACACATTCAAATTGAACTCCCAATTTCAAACAAGTTTATTTCAAAACAACTTTTTCACGTAAGAGCAGTAAACGACAGATACTGATGTAAATCAACCGTTTCCAGCACATAGCCCTGTCAGGTTCCGTTAAACGTACTCATGCTTGTAGAACTTTGGATTGTACCAAGCGATTTCATAAGCGTTTCTAGTAAAACCTCCAGGCGCTGCAGGTTTAGCTTGTCTCAGGAAGAGATTCCCTTTAGAATCGAAACGTACCATCCCGTGTTGTTCAAACTTTCGCAGGATCGCGTACTTCTCCCTCAGCTGCTCTTCAGTTTCCACGTAAAAGAGGTGCATTTCAAAGATGACCTGCTTGATTCTGTCGAGTAAACCACTCTGGATAAGATCGGGAATCACTTGCCATTCCGACATTTCAATGTCGGCTTTCAGGTAGTCGATGACGACATTGTCTCCGTGCCAGGGTTTCAGCATCTCGTAGACGGAACGAATGTTCCTCATCTTCCAACCGTTGGAATTCTTATCGGTATTGGCAATTCCCAGTCCGATGTTGAAGAAGTGTATCCGGCTACTGCGGTTGAAGTCATCCTGCTTCATGGAAGGATCGAAAGCGTACACCTGGCACTCGTAACTATCCATTGCGTCGTCGAAACTCCATTCATTGCTGATACCGAAAGAATAAATGATGCATTTACCGGGTTCTGGTCTCAATCCAGCGTCCATGCACATGGATTTCTGACCATCGATACCGTACAGGTGAACTTTGGTCATCTTACCACCGAAGTACTGGGTCAGGATGCAGGCCGTGTTGTTGGTCCAGCGGAAGTAACGGATCATCTCATCCGCCGTGGCTTTTTCCGGCTCGGGGAAGATCCTCTCCTCCGGAAGGGAGTCGAAAATCCGAGGCGGGCATTTGAAATGTTCTTTTACCTTTAACGGATTCGCGGTTTCGGATGACTTTCTATAGTACATGACAGCGCAGAGACAGGTTGCCGTGAGAAATAAAGTAACCAGTCGATTAGAATGGCCTCGTTTCATTCTGGTATCCGACCGTTTGCGACTCTTCGATCTGAAGTTTCCGTAAGGCTCCTGTAGGATGCAATGATGAACAGGCTATGGTGTCTCATATGGCTAGCTACTTCAGTATTGCTCCTAACTATAACCGAGCACAACCAAGGTGTTGAAAAGATAGGCGTGGACCTTGCAACGTAACCGGGATGCATCTTATGACTCTCCAACCGGTCCCAGTGCTTCCTATCCCCTTAAGCCCTTCCCACAGACCAATGGGACGTTGTTTCAGCTATCAGCTGATGACTGACTGACTTGTCAACAGGGATACTGCTAAATTACTACCTGGTATAGCACCGTGAAAAAGTTGATTAATTACACAGAATGCGGCAAGCGTTAAAACAAACTGAAAATAGACGATTTCATCAAACATACGATATCTTTCCTTACTTACAGTTGACTTGCTTTTTGAACAAATCTATAGTGTCTTGTACGTCAATTTAACCTCAAAGTTTCAGTCATCTTGACCCAGTAGTTTGGCCAATATGAAATACTTATTCTAGACTGTCGCAATGTGCTGTGCCCTACTTAGTAGTGGTGAACTGCACCTCTGGTTACAGAATACTAACTGCATTGTTACGTAATAATAATACTGCACGAAGATGAGGATCCATACCTCTGCCTGTATGAAACTGGACGACCTTATGTGGTTATATAAGACAAACAGCATTACAATAACCATACAGTAACACTCTAACGTCTATGGCTATATATGCTTTAAACTCAACCAGTCATGGGTACATAGCGAGCTGCAATAAAACCTAAAGCCGCGAAAGTTAGATTTCAACATATGCAAAGTCTATTACGCGTACCACGCTATATGTATCGCTTTACTTTCTATTCATTTGGCAATGTGGCACACGACGTTGTGGCAACGCAGCTGTGTCAAACGCAGGTTGCTGTGTTCCCGACTCGTGATGTGGCAGTATGTCAATTGAAAGTCAACAAGGAAAAATGAAGTTCAGCCGCTTTAAGAGACTCTTTATTACGATACTTGCAACATCCGTCCTAGGATTCCTGTACTTGAGTTGCTTCGAAGATTCCAGGCGGGTCCATGTAGAAGATCAGCAGCTGGAAATTTTCGACCATCACCCGGAGAATCGATACTTTCCACCCGCCAAACACGTTACCGCTGAAGAGATCATCCGCTACTTTCGATGGACCAACAGTAGCTCTTGCATTCTGACCCAGTATTTTGGCGGCAAGATGACCAAAGTCGACCTGTACGGTATCGACGGTCAGAAAGCCATGTGTATGGACGCCGGACTGCGACCCGAACCGGGTAACTGTGTTATCTACTCATTCGGTATCAACGAGGAATGGAGTTTCGACGACGCTATGGATGACTACGAGTGCCAGGTGTATGCTTTCGATCCTTCCATGGGTAAGAACGATTTCAACCGGAGTAGTCGCATTCATTTCTTCAATGTCGGGTTGGGTACGGCTAATACCGACAAGAATCCCGATGGTTGGAAGATGAGAAACATCCGTTCCATCTACGAGATGCTGAAAGCCTGGCATGGGGACAATGTCGTCATCGATTACCTCAAAGCCGACATTGAAATGTCGGAGTGGGAAGTGATCCCCGATCTTATCCAGAGCGGCTTGCTGGACAGGATCAAACAAGTCGGATTTGAAGTTCATCTCTTTGGAGATAACACCATACGGGATCTAAGAGACAAGTACTCGATCCTGCGGAAGTTTGAGGACTACGGAATGGTTCGGTTCGATTCTAAAGGGAACCTTTTCCTGCGGGAAGAGGTTAGTATCGCTCCAGGCGGATTTACCAGAACTGGCTATGAAATCGCCTGGTACAATCCCAAGTTCTACAAACACGAATATGTTTAAAGTTCAGTGTGTAACTAATTCATTTCTTGTATTTAAAAAAATAAAGGAGCTTCAGTTAAAAAAAAACAAAACTGAAACGGTTAGCCAGGACGGTTGTTATTACGAAAAGAGTTGCCCGTTTTCACCGCCAGAGGGATTTGAAGTTTTGAACATAACTTGCTGCGTTGTCACTTTGGAAATTTCATTTTATAATTGGACATTTTTAAATTTGAAAAAAAATATAAAACAACCATTTGCGAACAAGTGTGTCATTCGTTTAAATTATAAGAATATGTGTACTGGAAAAAAAACGTTCTTCGGAAAACTAATTCACGCATTTCATCTTACAATGGAGAATATTTACTTTTGATAAACAAATACAATACTTGTATTCCACTTAAAACCACGGGACATGCGAACACACGTTTGGAAGAAATCGAATAATGGTGTGAAACAACTGGCAACTGGTCTCTCTTGTTACGGGGCCATATTATCATACGAACATGTGAGTATGTAGGATACATCACAAAAGGGTGTTTGGTTTCTGTGGTTAAGGAAAATATATATATATATGTGAATAAATGTTAATTGTATTGTACGTCAGATAAGCAACTGAACAGTTTTAAATGTTCCAAGTTACTGAATTTCATCTTTAAGAATATAGTATAATTAATTTTTAACAGAAAAGGATTTTGAATGGAGTTTGATTTTCCCGTAGCTAGCTCAGATAGCGCGCAGTCAATACAACGCACACGAATATTATATAAATTTTCAACTTACAAATGTATACTTTTGAGACCTAATTATCTATCTGCTTATCTATCTATCTTATCTATCCTATCTATGTATCTATGTATTCTGTTCTATCTATCTGTCTGTCTACCTATCTATGTATCTATCTATGTATCTATCTATCTATCTATCTATCTATCTATCTATCTATCTGTCTAATTGTCTATCTATCTATCTACCTATCTATCTATCTTTCTATCTATCTATCCATCTATATGTCTATCTATCTATCTATCTATCTATCTATCTGTCTAATTGTCTATCTATCTATCTATCTATCTACCTATCTATATATCTTTCTATCTATCTATCTATCTATATATCTATCTATCTATCTATCTATCTATCTATCAATATCTATGTATCTATGTATCAATGTATCTATGTATCTGTCTTTCCATCCATCCATCCATCCGTCCGTCAATCCATCCACATCCGTCCATCTATCCATCTGTCATCTATGCATCTATACATTTGGCTACGTAAATATCTGTCGATATATCCATCTCTCTTTCTATAAATCCATCTATCCACCTACCTATCTATCTGTCTACCCTTGTAACTATGTAATCGCCTGAATTAAACCTTAATGGTATGTTAAACTGATTTTTCGCATCTTGGTTTCAGCGCCCTCTAGTGGTGAGAATCGGAGCTACGTACATTTTTCTATTGTTGTTGCCCTAAGCCGTTTCTGTCACGGCTAGGTACTCAGGTACACAGCGCAGGTGAACATGGACAAATAAGGTGGCAATGAGAGCATTCAGTTGCCGTTTCAAGGAAAATCCTCTTGCTTCCTTTATGTGACCGTAGAAACAGTGTCTTCCAATAACATGAATTCCAGATCGGCAGCGTTAGACGGTTTACCAAAACAGTTTGTTGCAGCCATGAAAACTTTGTTTGAAATTATGGACGATAGGAAAACGGGGTTTGTCAGGTTAACAGGTGTGCCAGACCAACAGTTTTCAGTAGTTTTTAGGTGTCGATTTCGTTTTGATTTTCTGAAGAAATGTTGACGTAGTAACAAAATGTTCGTATTGTTTCTGTTTGTTGAAATGTAGACTTAGAGACGTTCTGGAGCGAGGAAGGCAACTCGAACCTCCCGCGAGGAGTCATCGAGAGTCTGCGCAAAGTCACTCCGCCCAATGGCCTGCTCTCATTTGAACGATTCTGCGCCGGACTTAAGATCGCGCTTCTACGTTTCCAGGCGGTAATTCCTGTTTCTGCCCTGTCTAGTTCAGTCTCGGCTGTATCGTGTTCATCTGGGAACTGTTTTGCTGTTACAGGCCGATCAACCAAAGTTACTCGAGATCGCTAAGCAACCTCACCGTTCTCCGTCGGCACCCATCCTCGATCTGCAGCACGAGTCGACGACACCACCTCCAGTCCCGCCACCGATCCACCCGCGCAGCCCGACCGCGGCAGTACAGCCCAACAACGCCATGCTGCACCAGCGTGCCATCAGCATGCCGCAACTCGCGAACCAGCCCGTGCCGGGCCGGTCCGAAGAACCGCCCCCGCCGCTTCCGGTCCACGTGCGGAAACCTTCGGAAGTCGCACGCATACGGGAGAGGAGAGCGGGCATTCACACGGTTTACGGGAACGTACCGTCTCGACCGACGCAGCCGGGGTACATTCCGCCACCCCAGCAGCAGCAGCAACCACTGGGACCTCCGAAACCCCCTCGTGCCAATCAGAGTACAAACGCATTCGATAATCAATTTTAAATATGATTTATAATTAAAATTAATGAATAAAATGTTACTTATTTATGAGATTTATTGCGTATTGTTAAAATAACGTATTATTTTATTAGCTAGTACAAACTAAACTTGTAATTGTCAAGTTAGTATATTCATTAATTTAATTTTACTGCTTTTGTAATTCGTAGATGTAATTATATAATCATGTTTTCATGTATTAATTATTTTTTATTGTTGTTAGCTGCCCAGCCGCAAGCAGTGATAACGAACGGCGCCCTGATGATGCGGACTCGGTCCGACATCACGGCAAGGACCAACAAGCCCACCGAGCAGCAGCAGCAGCCGCAACTTCCTGTGGCCGCGGTGAGCGAACGAGCCATCGCCAAAGCCGAAGTGCGAACCGCGCTGCAGCAGTGGCAGATGGCTCAGCTGGATTCTGAGAAAAATGGGTAATTAAACTGTAATTACCACAATAATTTGTCAATGAAATTAATATAATTAAAATTGTAATTATAGTAGTTTCAGTTTATTTCGTTTCACAATTTAATTTTCGTTCAAATTATTTTAAAACATTTAACGTAAATAGTTCAGTAATATTAACCGTGTAAATTAAATTGCAATCTGTACTAATGGTAATTCGGTTTTCGTTCGGGGAAAAAAAGGCCCAGCAAAGCAGCGACCAGTGCAGCCAGTAAACGGAGGGATCCCCGCAGACACACCCTGCAGAACGGAGTGGATCAGAGCATGGTTGGAAAATAGAAATATTAATAAAAACAATAATCCTATTTCTGATTTAAATCAGTAAAAAATAACCAGATCCAAATTTGGAGGTGGAAAATCTAAAAATTAGCCATTGATAGTTTCGCTCGTTTAATTTGATTTTTTAATTTTATCTGGTTTTGTCTAATATTTTGGGATTCATTTTTATTCTTAGTATTGTATTTTTACCTATTATTTTATTTTAGTTAATTTAAATTCAATTTTGCGTAAAAGATGAGGAGGCTGCAAGCACTGGAACAGGAGCGCCAGGTCCTTCTCAAGGGTCTCCAGGCTGTGGAAACGGCTAGAGATTGGTACAACGCGCAGCTGTCCAACGTTCAGGAGCGCATACGATCCTTGGGAAAATCAACGACACACGTAAACCGTCGCCTTTTAATTATTATTTGTTTTTTCTCCTGTAAAATGGTGAACCTAATTATTTTATGTTTTTCGCTCTATCTATCTATTGTCACTAATCTGTCTATCAATCGATCTATGTATTATCGGTGTGTATCTAATTCTCGATCTTTTTCTGTCTAACTGTCTGTCTTGTATAGCGTCTATCCCTCTATCTGTCTGTCAGTACTATCTATTAACTATCTCTTCTATCTATCTAGTAACTATCTATCAGTCGATCTATGTGTGATCGGTCTGTCAATCTGTTTGTTGATCTGTCTATCTATCTTCCTAATCATCTATCTTGTCTTGTATACTGTCTATCCTTCGATCTATATATCTAACTATCTATTTATCCATCTGTCTATCAAAACTGTCTTGTGTTTTGTGTTTTTGTCGGTCTGTCAACTTATATACCGATCTGTCTATCTGTCTACCTAACCATCTATCTTGTATGCTCCCCATCTATCTATCTATCTATCTATCTATATATCTATCTATCTCTCTGTCTATCTAATTAACTAACTAACTATCTAACAATCTATCTATCTAGTAATAGATCTATGCATGTATCGGCCTGTTAGTCGATTTTTCGATCTATCTATCTACCTAACCATCTATCTTGTAGACTGTCTATCTATCTGTCTATCGATCTATCTTTCTATCTATAAGTCGAGCCGTATATCTATGTATGTTATCGATCTGTCAATCTACCTACCTAGTTGTCTGTTTTCTATACTGTCTATCTATCTGTTTCTATTTATCTAACTACCTATCAATCTGTGCATGTAACGGTCTGTCTACTATTTTCTTTCTGTCGATCTATCTATCCATCTGTCTATCTACTGTTTTGTTATAATATAATTTCGTAAGTATAAATGAACTTGACTTAATTGCAGGATTATTCACTGGAGGCCCAGCAGGAACGACTGGGTTTCAAAATGGCGCGGATTGACGAAGTCAGCCGGCAGTTGGCCCTGCTGGTGGAGAACTCGGACCGCGGTCTGCCGGCCCACATGAATCTGGCGGTGGCCGACTGGAACAAGAGGAATACTCTGGATGCAAGCGATGAAGCGACTCGGGCGGTGCGCAGACTCAAGGATCAGAACCGCCAATTGACCGAGGTTTCTCTTCAGTTTCCAATTTTGAACATTTTATTCACAAATTGAATTTATTCATTAGAGATTTGATATTGAATTTTGAGATATTTTTCCTTTTTATTTAACTGTCGTAAAAAGATGAGTTTGAATCTTTAGCATCTTTAATTATCCTGAAGTAATTACATTTTAATAATTGCAATCGTTAAACTCATTAGGAGGTGGGTCGCAAAAGCGACCGGATATCTCTGCTGGAGAAGGAGAAAAGCGCCTTGATTCGCGAACTATTCCAATCTCGTGCCCAGCAGCAGCAGCAGCAGCAGCAGCCCCCCTTGGTTAGACCAGGCGCACCGGCTGATGACAATACCTTCATGTGACCATTTATGTCACTCACCCATTCACTCCATCGAGCTGCCAACTATCATTTTCGGACTGTTTCGCTAAAACGAACCCGTTTACATTCCTCTTTTTTTTTAATAAACCCCTACGTACGGTGCATTGTGAGCAGATAACCTCGGGACGGAATATAATCCACGAGCTTCCAGTCGTGTATTTTCTACACAGACCTGTACAGGTCACTTTTTTCTTACTTTAAATTACTAATTAAGTTATAATAATTAATATTTAGCTGTTACGTTTTTATGAATCGCTTTGTTTTGTATTTAATGACATCATATTTTTGTTATAATTTTGATGTATCTCTTTAAATTACGAATGGTAATTTGCTATATATTGTACTGAATGACCGAAATGTCCGGCGATCGGTGACGTGTTACACGAGTAGGGCAAATCAAAGTGAATATCCGCCGGTGTCTTATGCCCGCCCCCGCATGATTCGCTCGGCTTTAGAATGGGTTGAAAAGGGAAGGGAAAAAAGACACAACATGTGCTGTGCACATGTGAGGGGTCTCCCTTATAATACTCATTAACCTCTAACTAACCTCATCAGCCAGAGATTGGCTGGACGATTTTTTTTTGTTTGAAGGGGGGGGGTGGGCCTTTCTCATGCAGCGTCTGGCAAAATGATGACTTCCTGCAGTAGCTGGGCTTTGCTCCGTTGCCGTACAAACGACCCGTGAAATTCATAACGGGCCCTTGAAGCTCATCTTCGTCATCCTCTTGGCATGCCTTGCATTTGTGGACTCGCATCGTTTTTCTCCCGCCTTAGATGAATGGGCTCTGGTTATTTGAGATCTATTAAGCGACTATAAGGGGAGCTATTAGCTGTGAAGGGGCAGGTCCTATGCTAGTTTGTAGTTAGTCCAGTTAGCATATGCGAATGCTAATGATAACGGTAATAGTAACGGCTACTGATGTGTTGGTTTGGTGATAAAATGACACGTGTAATCGGTATTTGGTGATGTGAACCAAGAGACCTGACGATGTCGGACTTGGTGCCGTGGTAAATGCATGTGTCACGTGTATGTTTGGTTCATGTCCTGTGATTGTAGTTAGCTAGTTGCAGAGTAAGAAATAGACGGATAGGTAGGTGGATGGTTAGGTTAATGAACCAGTAGATAGATAGATAGATAGCTAGTTAAACAGATGTGTGGGCGTAGGTAGATTAATAGATTGATAAATTGATAGGCAGGTAGAAAGATAAGATGGGTAGTGCGATAGATAGACGGATGGATAGATGAATGGATAGGTAGATAGATAGGTAGATAGATAGACAGGTAGACAGACAGATGAATGGATAGATCGACAGATAGATGGATGGATAGACACGTACTTAGATAGATAGATAGATAGATAGATAGATAGATAGAAAGATAGATAGATAGATAGATCGATAGATATATCGACGTTGCTATTATATGACAAGAAGATCATCTAATGTAACCTTTATACAGTCACTCCACGGGTATCGAAACCATCAGTATAATAATCTTGCTACTGTCTTAAGATTATCATGTCGAATCTAATCCGCCGTCGTCGTGGCTTTATCGTGTCGGTGTCATGTCAATTAAATGATTTGCCTTTCAACGCGGTAGGAAAAACGTCTGAATGGGTGCTAGTCGTCCTTGAAACGCGAAGCCAAGGGCGCGTCTGCTGTGTGTGTCGTAAATCTGATCAAGGTGGGAGGCTCCCTGCTGCCTGGCTGCTTCTTGATGAATGAATCGCTTTAGCCGACGTTAAAAACCTTTGAAATGAATCGAAATGGTTAGCAGCCGGCGACAAATTCAACTACCTGGATACAATTTACGACCTGCGTGCCACTCGCGGGATATATAGAATTCAGAAAAACTCTTACATCGGCTACTAGTTACTTCTAGTAGCTCCTATAGTAGCTAGCATAACAAACTTAGCTGGGTTAGCAGCAAGTACTTAGTAATTGTGCTAATAGTATACCAACTAGTAGTGAGCAGCACATCATCAATCTTAGCTGATTAGCAGCAACTACCAAGGGCAATTACTGCACTACTACTAGTAGTAATGCTATTGTTAGTACTGCTACTACTACCAGTATTACTGTTAGTTATATGTTACTACTATCACTATTACTACTACTATTAGCATACTATTACTTACTTACTACTGCTGATTATTAGTATTACTACTACTACATTTTGACACCAATGCCATACTAGTTGGAAGATAGTGCTGACTTTGCTAACTGGCTAGTTTCTGCTTAGTGAACCTGCTAGTAAGCTAAGTTTGTTGCTAATGCTCCTTTAGATTAGTTGAACTAGCAGAGAAAGTATTCCTTCCAAAGAAACGTGATTACTAACTAAGCTATGAGTGCTAGGTCAGAAGTAGTTAGCTGCAAAATAACCAAGATAGGAACTGATAGTTCTTAATAGAATTCGAGTGAACCTATATCAACTTAGTTATTAAGCTACATTGAAAAGCACTAGGCTTGAAGTGGCTAACTAGCTACTAACTAGTACATCTTTATGATATTCCAATTAATTGCAGTCCTCGTTAGCTAGACTAGGAAACAAACTTAAGTACTTGCTCCATTGTTATAGCTAACTAGGTGCTAACCAACTTTTATAACCTAGTTCAACTTGGCTAACTCGATTAGCAACTGAGCTATAACATGAATTTTTCCGCCATAGTTCAAGGCCAGTTGACCTAGAATTCACTAGATCGTACTAACTCGTCAAGTAAAGTCCAAAATCACTTAATCTTATAGCTTGCTATTGATATCACAAGACTTACTAACGTATAGTTAATAGTCAACTATAATAGTCCGTCGTTTCACACACGCTCGACACGTATTGACTAGTTAGTAAACTAATGGAAGTAGCAGAGAAAACTAGCACAACTACTACATCATTGACAGATTTATATTACTATTTATAATAAATTTTGCCAATAATTAACTTGGCAACACCGTTGCGCAGTACTACTAAGACGCTAATTTAGACGTCTTTCACTAGGTGACTAGCTTCCCCTAGCCAGCCAGGACAAGCGACGTTAGCAGGGTTCTTGTTCAGTAGTACTAAGATGCTAATTCAGACGTCTTTCACTAAGTGATTAGCTTCTCCCTCTTCCTAGCCGGCCAAAGCCACGTTAGCAACGCTTTTGTTCAGTAGCAGTAAGATGTTAATTCAGACGTCTTTCACTAGCTTCCTCCCCAGCCAGGACAAGCCACGTTAGCAACGCTGTTGCTCAGTAGTGCTAAGATGCTAGTTCAGACGTCTTTTACTATTAGCTTCTCCCTCCCCCTTGCCAGCCAGTACAAGCCACGTTAACTACGCTTTTGTTCAGTAGCACTAAGATGCTAATTCAGACGTCTTTCACTAGGTGACTAGCTTCCCCCCCCCTCCAGCCAGGGACAAGCGACGTTAGTAACTCTGCTGATCAGTAGTACTAAGATGCTAATTCAGACGTCTTTCACTAGGTGATTAGCTTTTATCCCCCTCCAACCAGGACAAGCCACATTAGCAACGCTGGTGCTCAGTAGTACTAAGATGCTAATTCAGACGTCTTTCACTAGGTGAATTAGCTTTTTTCCCCTCCAACCAGGACAGACCACGTTACCAACGCTGTTGCTCAGTAATACTAAGATGCCAATTCAGACGTCTTTCAATAGCTTCCTCCCCAGCCAGGACAAGCCACGTTAGTAACGCTGCTGCTCAGTAGTACTAAGATGCTAATTCAAACGTCTTTCACTAGGTGATTAGCTTTTTTCCCCCCTCCAGCCAGGGACAAGCGACGTCTGCTTTGCGAGTTGGCACTCAAGTAGCAAGTCTTAATATAGTGCGTGCAACCTTTTAAGCGCTGGCTGATGGAGTTGCCTATTTCTTTCAACAGTGGGCGACTTTTAGCCTTTTCCGTTCGTTTCTTTGCTCCTTTTTTATCATCATTTCCTTTTCCTCCTTTCTCTCTTTTTTAAATTCTTATTCCTTTTTGGCGTTGGATTCCAAGTGAAACACAAAACCCTGGCTTTCATCTTGCCCACCACACGGGATCAAGTACAGAATAACCTTTACGTAGCCGCAGGGCAATTAGGAAGCCAGGTCGCAGATTTTTGGTTAAAGGTAACACTTTTTAATTAAGTTAATTAGAATGTTAAAGGTTATTTTTTCTGTTGTTTCTTTAAAGGGAGAGGGTAGATAAGAGTGAATGAAAAGTTGGTGGTGCTTTGTCGCGTCGCACTCCATTAGTTGGAGCGCTGGCCATATTGGCGCCATTTATCAACCTCGTTAGCAAAGAGCGACAACTCATTAACATAACTTGCAAGCCGGGCGACAAATAGGCTCATTAGTTCAATCATGTGCAAGAGCGAACCAATTTCTAATCTTCTCTTCCAACAAGTGACTCTCGCGATGACTCACGCTCAGGATTCAACAGAATGATTACAAGTATAGGTTGATATAGCTTGGGGTTTCTGGGTGACGTACAGCTGAGATGACTCTGAAAGAACCTAGAGGATTTGGTGAGTCATGACTCTGTGTTTCATTGAGAATGATATGGGACTGATGCGATTGTAGGGCTCATATGGTTTACCTCGAGGTTTAGGAGGATTCACCAGGAATCAGCGAACGCGTCTAATTGTTCGTTGATTAATATTAGATAATAGATTCTCAATAATTTGTATAACTTGGTAACTCGGTGAACGGTGATTGTTATTGTTTGACCTGGAAGAATTCATTAGATCGGAATTATCGAAATTCAGTAGATGAGATAGAGAGATAGATGGATAGATAGAAGGATGGATGGATGGATGGATGGATGGATGAATTGACGGATGCATGGATAGCTGGGTGGATGAGTAATTGAATTGGTAAGTTAATGAATGAGTGAATGGGTAAACAGACAGATGGATAGATAAATAGATAGATAGATAGGTAGTTAGTTAGATAGTTAGATAGATAGATAGATAGACAGATGGGTAGATAGATAGAAAGATAGATAGATGGATAGATAGATAGACAGATGGGTAGATAGATAGAAAGAAAGATAGACAAATAAATAAATAGATAGATAGATAGATAGACAGATAGATAGATAGATAGATAGATAGATAGTAGAAAGATAGTAGATAGATAGATAGATAGTAGTTAGATAGATAGATAGATAGATAGATAGATAGATAGTAGACAGATAGTAGATAGATAGTAGATAGATAGATAGACAGTAGTTAGATAGTAGATAGATAGATAGATGGATAGTAGTTAGATAGACAGGTAATCAGATAGATAGACAGGCAAATACAAAGTAATTATTCGATATAGATAGTCTAAGAATCACGCGTGATTCACGTCAGATTCTTTAGTTACCACTCCTCTAATGGTTTTCCAGAGTTGCGAACCCCCACCCCTCGGGCCCGCGCGGAGCGGACCGAAAATGCAAAAACGTTTGCATATGTGGAGCAAATAGCAGTGTTGTCGGCTACGCCCCAACGTCGTGCCACAGATGTCATAATCAAGTTATCAGTAGCATGGATGAGTAGTATGCATCTTGGCAAGCGTCTCATCTCTCTTCGCTGCACGCTTTTTATTCCCAGTCGTAAATAAACAGCATACTTTCGCCTCCGGCGTTATCTCTTGTCAACCAATCCCAACACATAACCAGGAAATCTATATTTTCAGAAATAGCCAAATCTTATTATATAGATTATGCAAGTTATCTTAAAGTATCAAACTGACTATTATTGAACCCGCTTAATTTTTCATTAGAAATTTTATGAATTAGCCAATGTGGTTTGAAAACGTCTTAATTGTTGTTAATACGTTGAAGAAATTGGCATGAAATTAAAGGACAGGGGATGGATGAGCCCCAACAGAAAAAGGGGGGAGAAACGCTGCTGGTTTGTTTTTGCGCTTAAGCTTGCGAGCGCTAGCTGACAAGCCAGGTCAGGTGTAGCTCATTAAGTGCGATGAAGCTGTCATTAGCTACGTAATTGGCTCGCGGCTATGTTAAGCAGTAGTCAGTTGATTTTTATGAGTTTCCCCCCGGATGAGCGATTGATAGCTCAATTAGTATACACATATCCAACACTGCAGGCCTGTGCTCTCAGACCTCTTGACAGAGAGCCAGGATCACCTCTCTACTTGGTTATGGCTGTTATGTATACATGAAGACTCCTTTTCGAGAACCAACAAATCGACATGATAATATCATTTGAGGAACGTGCTAGGAAGATATCCCTTTGTCACTATTTGCTAGTTAACATCCGTCAAGAAAGGTTCAATTAAACTGTACTTATAGCATTAGATTTAACCATATGATAGTTATATTATAAACGTTATGAATTTAAATAGAGTTGAGTCTTAAGCCCATGCATAGTGTTTTTATTCTTCTTTTAAATTTAGTTGTTAAGTAGAAATCGTGTCAAACTATTGAGGCCTTAGGCAGTCGGTGATTTAACTTACCATCATCACTTTATCACACGGTGGTACCTACGCGTAACACTTTAGTATTAAATGTCGCTCCGTCAATCGGCTTGTGTAATTAGATAGATAGATAGCGAGATAGAGAGATAGAGAGATAGAGAGATAGACAGACAGATAGATAGATAGACGGATGGATGGATAGATGGATAGATAGATATATGGATAGATAGATAGATAGATAGACGGATGGATAGATGGATGGATGGATAGATAGACAGGTAGATAGATAGATAGATAGATAGATATATAGACAGACAGATAGATATAGATAGACAGATTGACAGACATACAAGTAGATAGATAGATAGAAAGATAGATGTACAGACAGATAGATAGACATATAGACAGATAGATAGACAGATAGACAGATTGACAGCCATACAAGTAGATAGATAGATAGAATCCTTTGAATTCTTAACGTTAAGGTCAAGTCGATATCATGTCGAACAATCGAGTAAGCACCCAGTGGCCTTTAGTTGTATACATCCTTCACACATGTTGGTCTTTGGCATTGACAAGTTGCAAAATTCGTAGTTTTTTAAAGTCAATGTAGTTGGCTTTTATGCGGTTGATAGGACCCTACGATCCTATTAAAACTATACTTCAAGTGCTTAATGGATGATAAGTACGCACTTGTATTAATCTCTCGGTGTAACATGGCGGTCAATATAGATGAATACGTAAGTGAGAGAGGAACGACAGGCGCGCGCCGGATATTAGGCTCGACAGTTGGTACATCCATTAGAGTGCATCAATAACAAGAGTATATAATGACCAGCAGCCGGGTTTCTACTGAGTCTATGCAGCTTTATCGTGTGCACCCCTTCTGTATAGATCCCCCCTCACCCCTCCACCCCCCTCGCACCCGCTTGACAAAATCTCCGGAGACTTGTTACGCTTCTTGTAATAGCGTCCATTGAAATCCCCTCCTGTTAGGGGATTGCTTTTATCGATGCGATATATCGTTTAGACCGAAGACCCGACCGCATCACAATCACTGGGGGTTCTTATATCCCTCTTTGCCCCCACTTGTGTGTATCTGTTTCTCAGTACATCAGTCAGTATGTATATCAGTCAACTCAATCTACACCGGTAGGATTGTTGTTTAGGTAATCACAGTCTTTGGTTTTGAGTTTCTAAGATAAAAGAGGATCTTCTATGAATGTGTTGTTGTATTGACCTGTCTCGGTGGGTATATGAGAAGGTTACTAAATTTAGTGACTATATGCACTATGGTTTCAGAATGGGTGAGATGGCGAGGGAAAAAAAGGGTCGACGTATATACTCTGATGGGTGCAGTCTGTCTTGGAAAAAGGCTCTCCTCGTTAGCACTCATGGCAAATTAATTTCGGCATTCCTTTCTTGATGAGCTGACAAGGCTGTGCGGTGCGGGAGACACTCTTCGGCTCCCCTTGCTTATCTCTTTCTCTTTCTCGTTACGATCTGGTCTAATCTCGTAACCATCTATCTATCTTTCTATCTTTCTAGCTATCTATTTATTTATCTATCTATCTGTCTATCTATCTATCTCTATATCTGTCTGTCTTTATCTACCTATATGTCCGTCACCCTATTTATTGTCTCCATTGCTTAACAGCATGGAGACATATTGTTCACTTTTTCCACTTCATGTTTTTTTTTTTCTTTTTTTTTCCCCCGTTTTTCTTCCCACCTTTTCAAATTCCCTATCTGTTTCTATGTTAAATCGTTTGTCCTATCTCTTTACATGGGAGCCAAACAAGTCCGGGCATGCCCGGCCATAGCGAGTTGCCATGACCATCAATGACGTCACCATGACGCAATGACTCAAAGTGACTCAATTGCGTCATCGTATGACTCAACTTCATACCCATGTGTCGTACATGACTCGACTCGACTTTTCGCGCGCTTTTCAACTGCGGACCAATCAGATGCGTACCCATGTGTCCTATATGACTCGACTCAACTTTTTACGCGCTTTTCGGCTACGGACCAATCAAATGCGTACCCATGTGTCCTATATGACTCGACTCGACTTTTCGCGCTTTTTTCAACTGCGGACCAATCAAATGCGTACTTATGAGTCACATATGAGTCGATTCGACTTTTCGCGCTCTTTTCAACTGTGGACCAATCAAATGCGTACTTATGAGTCACATATGAGTCGATTCGACTTTTAACGCTCTTTTCAACTGCGGNAACTGCGGACCAATCAAATGCGTACTTATGAGTCACATATGAGTCGATTCGACTTTTCGCGCTCTTTTCAACTGCGGACCAATCAAATGCGTACTTATGAGTCACATATGAGTCGATTGGACTTTTGACGCTCTTTTCAACTGCGGTCTACTCGACTGCGTATCCACATGTCATATGTGAGTCGACTCAACTTTTGACACTCTTTTCAACTGCGACCGACTCAATTGATTACCGACGTCTCATACATGAGTCGACTCAACTTTTGACGCTCTTTTCAACTGCGGTCGACTCAACTACGTACTCACGTGTCGTACATGAGTCGACTCGACTTTTGATGCTCTTTTCAACTGCATACCCACGTGTCGTACAAGAGTCAACTCAACTTTTGACGCTCTTTTCAACTGCGGTCGACTCAACTGCGTACCCACGTGTCGTACATGAGTCGACTCAACTTTTGACGCTTTTTTCAGTGGCGCTCGACTCAACTGCGTACCCACGTTTCGTACATGAGTCGAATCAATTTTTGACGCTCTTTCCAACTGCGGTCGACTTAACTACGTACTCACGTGTCGTACATGAGTCGACTCAACTTTTGACGCTCTTTTCAATGGCGTTCGACTCAACTGCGTACCCATGCGACGAATATGAGTCTACTCGACATTTCGCCCTCTTTTCAGTTGCAATTTTTCAAGTTAATGAATAATTTTCAAATAACCTTCATTCGATTGCTACTCACAAACACACATAGCAAATAACAAAGACAATTCATTCACTGGACATTATTTAAATGTGATCTAAAGTACGGCAGACAAAGCCAGGTTACCTAAACTAACTACTGCGAGAGAGTTTAAAATCGCGAACACTAAAACTGAATTATAGCTACGCAAGTACTGTACTGTGGTGCAGAAAAGAAAGCAATGGAGACAAACTATTCCTCGGTGAGGGTAGTACTATGTTTCTCTTTTCGGTTTAACTATCTTTGGTTACTGGTTGATTTTTTCCGAAGTGTACGAATGATTATCGGAGTTTCCACCTCCTCGATTAGAACTATCCTGTATTAATAATTAAAGCCATAGGACGGCGCATACATGCTTCCATCAATGCCATTGTTAAGCGTGGTGTATTATGCGAAGCATAGGAATTTGATTCTATGGGGATATTAAAAAACAGAAGGATTTTCTTTTAGGCGAAGTAAATAAAGGGAATTTTAATCCTATCCTAGGCCATCTCAATGGCTTCATTTCGTCTGGTGGTAATTGTCGGGCAAGGTAAACTGCGGAACATGGTGCAAAATGCGTTTTTGATCGGCACCCATTTCTCGTTGACTGCTTTCAGGAAAGCTGCAGTGTAAAAGGTGTAGATCATCGGGTTGACGGCCGAGTTGATAGGTAGCACGAACACAGCCACCCAGGCATATACCTAGTAAACAACAGAGCTGAAGACAAACGTTTGGATTGGCATGAGCTGTTCGTACGGTAGGAGGCAGTTGGTGACCAGACGCCGACATGAATCCAAGAATAATGATGGGCACCCAACACGCCATATCGGTACCAACAATAAGTGTGATTCTGCGCCCCATTCTCGATTCCCTATTGCTGGCCGTGTTTCTCATTTGTCGTTTGGACTTGATCGCCTCGAAGAAGATCCTTGCGTAGCAGAAAAGAATCAGAGCAACGGAGACGGAATTCAAACCTGCGCATAGATGTATCGAACTGTTAGTACTAGTGCGAAAGTCATCGACGGGTGAAAAAGCCACGCTTAAGACGAAAGAAACATGCAGCACCAGTAATCAACAATTAGTAACACAGCAGTTATGTTGACTTAAAAGTTAAGTTATGACCTATGAAGACGGAGAATGAGTACAGCCAAACTTGATGCTCGTTTTGGGCAGCAGTCGACTTTGATCCTTCGGTGGTTGTAAAGGTGAGAGGAAGAGCCAAACAAACACCCGTCTTGTTGTAGAAGTTCCTGCTTTCAATGCAAATTGGTAGAGGACAACAGTCTCATCTAAATTGCAATCATGCTGAGATTCAGTTACGAGTAATTGGAATCCACAAGGGGAATGGCGGCAAGCAGTGTAGATACGATAAACAAAACGACGACAACCACTTTAATGGAAAGGTAGCTCAATGAACAGTTTCTGGTTCCGTAAATGATGGCCATGTATCTATCCAGAGTGATGACTACAATGGGGGATTTTAGAAAGCGCACATTATAAGAATAAGTACACGGACACAACAAAATACCTGTCAGAATGAAGACGGAAAACTCGGACGAAAAGGCGGAGAGAAAACCAGCGAACGGGCACAAGAAGGAACGTTTCCAGTTTTCATCCTGCAGGATGTAGTAGCCTCGATATTTGTGATCAATCCCGGCGGTGATGAGCAAGAAAACTCCCATGCAGAAATCACCTGATAGTTACAATTTCTCCAGGATTTATATTGCAGAAGAGCAGCTCTATAATAGAACTACGAAACAGTGGGCTGCTACACATTATGCGGTTTTGCTTGTATCGAAAATGCTGTCAATGCTGCACGCCCTGAAATGCGCTCCCGTAGACTGCCTACATTCCTGTCCCAGGGAAAAGTTGCGCTATTGCAAGGTCTTACGTATTATGTACTGTTCCTCTATTCCTTATCGTCACTTGGTTGTAATGTATTTTTTTCAATTGACGGTTTGAATAAGTTTGATTTCTGAGCTGCTTAAAGGACACATACGTCATTCGAAAATTGTGTATGTCTATATATCTACACAAGTTTACAATACAATATCAGTTTTGCACAATAGAAAGGAGTCCTCTGAAGGACTCGGAACTATGAGTTTCTGTCCGGTTTCTTAACAAAATGTCACGATACAGCCTGCGAACAAGTTTGGACATGTTTAGGACAAACGTACTTTACCAGTCTTATATAGGCAGTAGAATATAAAACTACTTGGATATGCTAAAAACAGTTCATATCTACTTCCTGCAGAGATCCCTATCTTTCGTCCAAGACTGTACATTGGTGAATAATCTTGCACTACAAAGGAAAACCTGTCTTCTGACTGATAATGAACCCAATGATTCCATCCAATGAGTATGAAGAATAACATTTTTTCTTGCAACTCGTATTGAAAGCATTATTTAAATGTGAGAAACATAATAGAACAGAACTGAATGAAATATGCATCAAATGAAAATGAAATATACTTACCGACCGCAAGGCAGACAGCAAGAAAAGTTGACTTTAGCTGAACTGGATTGAGAGCCTGTCTTGTGTTTCTGTACCGTGAAAGAAGGCACCAGGAAACGGCCGTTGCATTGAAACACACTGACAAGATACCGAGGACCCAGATGAATGTGCGCAGCGTCACATTGTGCATCAGGTCCTCGCACGAAGAAAACGGAGAGATCTGTGCTTCTACTTTCGGCAAAAACCAGCTATCATCCGCGAATTCCTCTTCCACGACTACCAGGTCGTCATATTTCAGTATCTTGCAGTCCACCCCGGCGGCCTTCATGATACAGCAAATTTTCCAGTCGTCCGTGTAACTATGGTTTAGAGCAAATCACTCGTTCAATTCATCCAAGCGTAACTACCAAATACATATGCTTACAAAACTGTGTAACGGCGGAGCCCCTGTAAAGCTAACGGCTCAATTACGTCTATCTTGTTAAACCGAAGGTCACTGGTGAGGTACATGAAACGGGAAATAATATGAGAGTGGCGCAACAAACGTCCTAGAATCAAGATTTACATTCGCAGCCGCGAGGTCAAGGCCTTAATTGACCCGTTGTTGGTTACCCCAGTTGTGGTAGTGTTCCGCAAGACGCTGGATCAGTGTTGTATAAAAAAGTACTGGGGTTTACAAGCGGCTATCAAAAGTAGATTACCATCTTAACTTACACTGGTTCGGGAGGAAAAGTACCGGCATGCAAAACAGTAACCATGTTGGACCTCAGTTCTCTAGAGGAAAAAGAAGTAAGATGAAACTACAACTGTGATTATTTCAGTAGGCAAACATTACAAGATGCTCAAACTGTGTAATCCTTCGAAGGTGCCAGGGTCTATGTGGGAAATCCTGTTGTGAAGCAAGTATCTAGTAATGCCAAAATATGCCCGTCATTTCATTAAAGTGCTTAACAATTTCAGTTAGTAAAACTCAAGTACAAAGTAGTTACTGAAGAGAGCCCAACAAAGGTGTCGCTTTTCAACGCAGTCAACCTGTTACGGCGAAGATCTCTAGAGCAAAGCAAGAAACTGCATTTTTATTTTGCTACTTTCCACCGCATTTTTCGATAATTACAAGGTAGTTAGATTTGTCAAATCGTTGAAAGTCCCTGCTTCTATTGAGGCAACATAGTTGACATCCAAGCTCCTGATTAATGATAGAATGCGAGTAAATTATAATTGGAACGACTAGCAGTCAACTTGAATCCACTTACAGGGAAACCAGAGAATGGAGTCCACGAAAACTACCAGCTCTCAAAACAGTCAAGTTATTACGCCGAAGGTCCCTATAGATGTAAAATAACGAAAACGTATCTTCAGTTGCTCATTAATGTCGCTAGCTATACTTACAAGTTAGTCAGTTTCTTCAAGTCTTTAAAAGTGCCTGGTTCTATGAAGGCAACTTTGCCATGTCCCAGGTTCCTGATGATGCGGGAAATGCAGAAATATTAGCCTATGCACTCAACTTAAATGAACATTTTCAGTTGATTAATTCACGTACAAAGTCTCCAAAGAAAATAGTCCACGAAAAATGTCAGGGTTGAGAACAGTCAGCTGGTTATTGCGAAGGTTTCTAAGGTGAAGAAAAAAAATGCGTTATTTCCCACTGTCACCTCAAGTACGCAAGAACTATTACTTACAAGGTACTTAGATTCTCCAAACCTTCGAAAGTACCTGGTTCTATCAAAGTTACACTGCTAGAGCGCAAGTTCCTGGAAACGCAAACAATACGAGTTAGTCAACTCAAACAAATTCGAGTTCAGTAGACTTGGTTTACGCACAGGGTTTGTAATGAAGACAGTCCATAGAAGCTGCTGGCATTCAATGCACCCAGATTGTTACCGCGAAGGTTCCTAAAAGCACAGAGTAGCGCATTTCGAACTGCAATACTACAAGCACGACACCAACACTTACAAGGTTGTTAGGTTCCTCAAATGTTCGAAAGTGTCAGGTTCTATTGAGGCAACACAGTTGAAGTCCAAATTCCTTTTACATAGTCGAAAGTAGAAGACGGATAACTGCAGCTTTAATAGTAAGTTTAGCAGCGCTGGTTACTTACAGCTCAGTCAAGGACGAAATCTCGTGAAAAATGGCTGGACTAAGAGCAGTTAGAAGGTTCTCATTCAGTGTCCTGATGTTCAAAATAGAATTAAAAAGTGTGCACAAACATAAGACTTACCGACCGTGTTTTCAACGCTAATTCTCTTAACTAAATGGATTTACGTCACCCGTTATCTTCAGCATAACTTCTAATTCAAGCAAAACAGCAAACTTTTAATCTGCTTTTTGCTGCCATAATTGAGAAATTAGTTCTTGTTTGAAGAACAAACGTTACTAGGGATGGAACAGCCAACAGCTGGTAGTTTATAATAATTCGCTACAGTCTAAAGCTTTGTGCATCAAAAGGTTGCAACAGCTAGAATGCTTTGAGACTTCTAACCTAAACCACCTCAAATTCGGTCCATGCCGTTATGAAAAGAAAGATACAATGCAGTTCGCCCACTTATCGTACAGGATCTTTAGAGAGACGAGTCCATGAAACATGCCGGTCGTTAGTTCCGTTAACTTGTTGAAGCCAAGGTCCCTGTGGAAGAGAGACGATAAGTGAAATGTGCGTGAATAGCGCCAAACATTGCTGTAACGCAAACAAGGCCAAGTACATTTTGAACTTTTCAACAGATGATAAAGATGATTTTATAACTTGTCTAATTGCCAACTTACAGTTCAGCTAGTCGGGATAATGTTCTGAAGGATCCTTCCTCGATAGTGTCGATAAGATTTTCATCCATACTCCTTACAATAATGATGTTAGATTCTTTCGAACTATTTTTCCAATCACAGATTGCTTACAAAGACTCCAAAAAATGTAAGTTTATGAAATCATCGCTCTCCAGACGGGCGATTTCGTTTCTACCTAGAAACCTAGCATACAGGGCTTAATTTGAGCCGGACACGTCATTCATATAGACTTTCAGGTAATTACAGCTTTGTGAAATTCAGACGTTCGTGAAACTTGGGTACAGTCGTTAGTCCTTCGTTAACGCATGACATAAAGTTGTCACCATAGCCCTGTCGACAACTTCCTGTGAAGCAATTGTTTAGTATAACAGTGAACGTATTGTTCCGATTCAATGTAACGGTTAGATGTTAAGGTTAATGTTAGGTTAGATGAACAGGACACAAGCGATAGAGATTACCTGAAATGTCCGTAAGGTAAGGTAATTCCTGCGAAGATCCTGTAGTTTAGAGGGTTCTTATAGTATAGCGAATTTGATCACGAAACGATGCTAATGTTTACCGAAGTAGAAGAATCCTAAAAGGGCCAGGACTCCGGGTTGCATGATTTTCCCTTATAATATTACAGCTTGAATTTAATGAACACCTTGAATCAAACCTTGATGTCAAAAACGAGAAATCTGAAATCTGACGAAAACTGAAACATATAAGAGCGACTCAGTTTTAGTTAAGCAGTAATTTAGTTAAGCGGTAGTAAAACTATCAAGTTACTCAATGCCTGTATTCACTGCTATGGTGAGCACGAGACTGTGTTGCTTAACATCTAAATTGTGCAGAAGATTATAGGGTACTTGCGCGTCTGGAAAGCACCACTCCAATAGCCTGACGTTATTGCAGCAACGGGTTTTCCAACTGTCACTGCAGAAACGAAAGCCCCTCTTCCTTGCGAAACAGCAAAGCGACAGTAAGCCGTCGACCAAGCTACTTTTTGTGGTTAAGACTAAAGACCGTCAGCTGGTGTAATTGTGCAACGAGGATTTCCTCTGAATTCGCTGCGGATGTAACCAGCCTCTCTGTACACTTCTTACGTGTTGACAGTCGTCTGCGTTTTTCTTTCTGTTGCACTGCTGGTAGGAGATATGGTTCCCGTGCTTTGCTGGCCTGCCCTTAAGCATATTATCAAACTGCAACCGGTTCCAACACGCCCTTGGAAAATAAACGCAACGTTGCCAGTGGCGGCGTTTCACCGTTTCGTCAAGGGGCGGGGGGCAAACCCTATATTACCTTAAGGAACCATCAATGCCCCTATGAGCTAATGGGAATGTCGCCAAGCCATTTACCATATACATATACATATATGTATACTCTAATACTGCGAATATACGCATTCTTACTTTACGACCGCGCATTAGCAGCATTTGCCTGTCGTGCGTAGCGAGCAGCAAAGCTAACACTGCGCTGCGCAACCTTACGCGCTCCGTTTGCAAATTGTCCACGTCAAAGAAATACAATTCTTCAGATGCATCATTAATTTCAGTCCTTATAGTTTTCGTAATTATTATATTATTATATTACATTAAAACAATGAATATATATATATATATGTATTGTTTTTAATTATAATGGGCCAGACGGCCTCGCCGGGAGTAATCAAACAATTACAGTTGTAATTAGTCCCATTACCCGGTTAAAGGCCCAAGGCGCTGAGTGGCTGCGTGGCTTTATCCTTCGCACCGTCGCAAATCTCAGCGGTTTTTTGCCTTTTCGCGTACCACGTCTGTCAAGTTAGCACTACGACTAACTGGAACCCAAGTTATTTTCACTGGAACCAGTAGAACTTAATTAGGTTTTACTGGAACTGAACTTAACTTTTACTGGAGCCGATTTTTAAGTATGAATTTTTGACCAGAAAGTCCGTGGTGCCAACTTGACGTAGAGCTCTTATGGCAGCTACCCTTTAAACCACTGGAACTTTTCATTCAATCACTGGAAACTTTTGCATGACACATAGAAATGCTCTCTCTAAGATATTTTACTTGCGTAACAATCATGCAAATTAATCATTATTAATTATGACACACAAGAATGCCTTCGCAATGCTGTTTTTCGAAAACCGTACTCTTTAAGAGGTTTGTAGCAGAAGTTTCTACGTCGAGCTTTCCGTAAAAAAACACTTTTTCGAAGATGTACGTCATGAATTGATATTAATAGTGATAAGTTACGTGATGATCTGAGCGACGAAGTCAAAAAAGAAATAAGAGGGTAAGAGCGTCTATGCTGTTTTACACCGTTTAGTCAGTTGAAGAGGAACAGACCCCGAAGAAAGTTTAAATTGTCCATTTGATTGATAATGTGTTCGAGTAAACAAGTACCTTTCATCATGTTGTTCACGATATAACCTGGAATTACTTTCTCATAATAACCTTGCAAGTTGTATGCGAGTAACTTTAACTGAAATAATCCTATACTAGCAGGAACTGACAAAATTCATACATACTTAACAATTAGTCGTATAACTATAATAGTTTACAGAGATGGTTACTCTGAGGTATACTAGAGGTTCCAGTCATTAGATAAAGTCCAGTAATTCCATAGTAGTTATAGCATATTGTAGTTTAGTAGCAATAGTAGTTCCAGTAATCTGTAAGGTGGCTGCTATAGGAGCCCTGTTTAAAAGTCTTCCATAGAAACCAAAAAAATCCAAGTATACACTTAACTATTAATTGTATGACTATAATATTTTACAGATGGTTACTATGAGGAAAATTAGAGGTTTCTTTTATTAGCTAAAAAGTTCTAGTGAATTGTAGGGTGGCTGCTAAGTAGTATAAGTATCCTTCGAAAAGGTGACATCATGGATTTGTAGAATTTCTTCTTTCTTAAAACAAGTTTGTACAAGTATAAAACTTAACAGAAGAGACTACTATGTGATGAACTAGAGGATCCAGTTAGTTTTGCGGAAGTCTCAGAGATACCAGAAGAATCCTACGTCAGGAGGCCACCATAGAATCCAGGAAATTTAAATTTTTAAATTCATGGTTACATAACTGTGCAGAAAACATTTTTATTTGGTACACTAGAGATTTCAATCGTCTTCACAGAAGTTCCACTGACATAAAGGGTATATGATGCCATTACAGCCCAATTGTAACAATGTCTAAATGACTGTAAGAGTCAGATTAATTTGCATGATTGTTACGCAAGTAAAATATCTTAGAGAGAGCATTTCTATGTGTCATGCAAAAGTTTCCAGTGATTAATTGAAAAGTTCCGGTGATTTAAAGGGTAATTGTCATAAGAGCCCATGGTGTAGCAATTTTCAATTAACTTTATAAAATCGTAATAATTCAACTAACTGCTTTACATCCAAAATATCTTAGAAAAGGCATTCTTGTGTGTCATACTAGAGGTTCCAGTGATTGAATGAAAAGTTCCAGTGGTTTAAAGGGTAGCTGCCATAAGAGCTCTACGTCAAGTTGGCACCACGGACTTTCTGGTCAAAAATTCATACTTAAAAATCGGCTCCAGTAAAAGTTAAGTTCAGTTCCAGTAAAACCTAATTAAGTTCTACTGGTTCCAGTGAAAATAACTCGGGTTCCAGTTAGTCGTGGTGCCAACTTGACAGACGTCTCGTTGGGCATGCGCGTCTTTTCCGTTCTCGTTTTTCTGCATTTAAAATTCAACCGTTTCTTCGATAGCACTGAATATATATATTTAAAAAAAAATAACAACCGCTCTACAACGTGGATTTTAGAAGTTTTTATGAGCTTATTCAGTATTTTATATGGCTGTTTTTCGTTTCGGGTCTGATATCCAAACTCGGTCTTATGCGCTAAATAAATACTGCGATTTTTTTGCAATTTTGGTGAAAAATACTACTAGTTCCGCAGATTTATTTGGATTTTTGAAAAGTGGTCCGACCTTTTTGTGACGATTCTGCGATTTGTTATAAATGTTTTTCTGTTTTCGGACACGGTTTCGGCAGCCACTTCCCTCGGGGAACTATTTTTATTAATATAGATTCCTATTCCATACAAGTATCAAGAGTAACCGTGTTGTAATGTACCTATCTTTGATGATAATACTTCCTCTGCGCTGTTTCCCCTAGAACATGGCACAACGTAGCTAATCGAGATCTGTAATGTTATCTTCAGCCGTGTAGTATGTAAGAAGATATAATTATATCGAGAGCTTAAACTAAGAAATGATCGTAATATCTCAGTTCAATACAGTAATTATAGAATATAAAAATATTTAATTATTTGGGACGAATAATTAATAATAAATAATATAAGTATAACAAAAAATAATTCTAATGTTTCCTGACAAGTACTTGATATTTGCTAAGTCTTCTCCCAATAATGGATAGTTCTTATACCGCGCCCTGGTAAACTGAAAAGACACCGACCGAATTCAGTCTTCGTATCAGAGACCCTCAAAAAGGGGTGAAATTTGGCCGCCGGGTAAATGCACTTCGTGACATATATGCTGAACATCAGCATATGTTATTGTGCTTTTTCTACATGTATGGCTGTACAATCATACACCTCTTATAAGGGAATCAAGGTGCTACATTCCGAATTAAGTACACCTCTATTTTGTGAGACTCCTGCAAGGATATCAATAACCAACAAAAGGTTTGTTCAGATATCGTAAGTTTAATAAAACTCTTTTTTATGTTTAATACGACACTTAGCCAATAAGTACATTTGTTTCTTATGGACAACCAAGCAGCTGGCTACAAGAGGGCAGGAAGCAAATAAAGTATATCCTGACAGTTCGCTTTCTTTTGAAATATAAGGCGGTTACATTAACGCATTTCCGTTATTAGCATGGTCGGGTGATATTGTGTACGAAGGAGGGTATATTCAGTTCACAGCAACTATTCATCTTTGAATTCATGTTTCAAAGTCACGAAGGATGTCCGTAAAAGTTATCATTGATAGTTAGATTCGAGTATAAGAACAAATGTCAAATGCTTCCGGTTCGTTTGACCGATACATCGTGCGATTCTGCCGACTTTAGACAAGCAAGGAAGCACATGGAAGTAGGAACACAGTTTATTTTTGAACGGCATTCCGACTTGGCAGAAAAGCGCAAATTACATTGATAGTCACAGCTGCCCGCTAGTCGTCAAGACGTTCTGCATCACCGTACAGCGGACATCCGCCGTCTACTTGGAAGTGTACGTTGCCACCAATCTGGTAGCGGCACACGTAGCAAATGATCGCTCCGCAGGAACATGTCTGTCACGGTAAATTTGACTATATAACCTTAAGAAAGAACTTGCAAAGCTCTGTGATTCAAGGCAATACCATCTTGTTGCAGCCTTCGATTCTCATGGATCTCTTATGACAAATGGGACACTCTTGTAGCAGAGTTTCGGTCGCCGGCGTCTGCACAGCGAGCTTGAAGGGCGTACTTCGCAGCCCAGTGGGATGACTAGTCTCGCGGCAGGCGCGGCACGACAGTTTCCCGCACCTCGGGTTCAAACAACGGAACACACGGTCCTCCTCAAACGGCGTATCGGCGTAATCGCAAAACGGGCAAGTGCCTAATCCTGCAATACAGATATATAATTAAATGTAACGTACATACCTATTTCGATGATGTATTAAAAGAGACGATAACCTTCTACTCGTGCCGACTGAATTTTCTCCGCTTGACGACGAGCGACAAGACGGTCATACAGGGGCTGCCTCAGAACCCCACTGAAATGTTTGAGCAGTACAAGTTACAAATTACAGTAAAGTACAGTAAAGTAAACCTCTATACCTCTAAACGATTATATTAACTATTATTATATTGATTACTATTATATTATTATTATACATAAAATAAAATTACATTAATGAGCATAATCTATAACTGCGTAAGTGTAACAGCATATAAGTACGCTGCTCAAGTTACCTGTAAAGTTTCCATGGAATACTCGTCAGTGCAGTCGGGTAGAATGCAGCCAATATGGCACTTCATCTCTCAAATTACAGTTACACTGTGCCTGGTGATTTTTGTTCCCAGATAAATGTGAATGATGAACAATTATGAACTCGATCATCGTATCTCTTAACACAACGTCTGCACACTAGGTGTCCTTGGGGGCAAGACCGGAAATCACTGATGAGAAGTTCTCGGTTACAGCAGATGGGACACTGGCCTAAGATTCCATGCTGCCCAGCTAGACGCAACTTACGGCGGCGCTCTCTTTGATTGACCTCCAGCAGTCGAATCATCTTTGGTTCCAGACGGACGAAAGCCAACTGCCGGTTTGTAAAATTATATATCTGTTATATAATCAAACGCACAAATTGTGTTCTGGACAAGGGAACCTCTTGCAAGAAATCGTGGTCTCCATCGTCTGGTAGTGCAGTCCGAGAAAGGCCAATTGGATTGGCGCGCTGTCTTCGAGGAAGTAGCTTCTCCAGTGCTCGACGAGTGGGAGCGTAATGGTAGTTGAAGGACTGGAAGAGGCTTTGTATCTTATTTGCGGATGTGGAAGGGAAATTAGCATGCAGCTGCATCAGCGCCCGTCCCCTGTAAGCTTCCGACGTCACTCGTGTAGTGTCCCCGAAGTAGATAATCGGATAGTCGTGCAGTTCTAGCATCTCCTCCACTGTGAAAAAATTGCGGTTTACCTCTGCACGTTGCTGCTTACTCTCAGAGACTCTCATCTTCGGATAGTTTCTTTCCTTCAGCAGCCTCTGCATAAGAAGACAGGCACCTCGCTGATCGCAGTTCTCTTTGCGCACCAGCCGTTCCAGGTACACGGGATCTGCATCCGGAATCCTGTGGGCGACTAGAGCAGTTTGCAGTCGCAGGATTTGTTCCGCGAGATCACCGTAGAGTTGTCGCAGTCGGGTTTCGTTCCTGCGCCAGATGCGTGGACCACGCCAGGGCTCATTCGGCGCAACGCAAGGCAGCAAGGGAAAAATCTCGGCGCGGAAGGATTCCAGTCGGATGACATTTCAGGGCGAAATCAGCAGCACGGAAAGCAGCATATCGGGAATTCAACACCGATGGGGCGTTCCAGGCCTCGTTGAAATAATCCATGGCCGTGGAGATTAGAAGATCTACGTTGTTCAATGTCACCACTGGAACCGGCTTGCTGGTGATCGCGTTTGCGCTTTTGGCGCGGTGAAACAATGGTATCCATCGATGCTAGTTTCTTCATCAACAAAACGCTTTCCTTTAAGCTTGAAAAATAAGTGTTTTCAGATAATTCTCCATGATGGGACTAAATCGAACAACGCTTACCTCATCTCGTGTGAAGGAGATCCTGGTTCTCCTCTACTAGTACTAGCCCCGTAATTTACGGAGTCCGCTCTTAAGGTAGCGTTCCCAGCCCTCGCTCCTGCTGCGAATCCGGAGAATCCTCCAGGTACTCCTGACTGGCCAGGAACTTGCTTTGGGGTAAATGCTATCGTCTGTGGTATCTTACGTTCAGCTTCTTATTGGTACCGTCCATCTCCAGGAATTACAGTCTGTCCTGTCAATCCTGCTGTATTTCCTGCTAACCGTTTTGATCCTCGCACGGCAGGCGACGCGTGCTGAATCCCAGGAACATATTCTGATCCTCTAGCAGAACTCGCGATTGCTGAAGCTGCTGGGCCCCTTCCTAGGACGTACCCCCTACCAGGCATGGCTGGGGACCCTTGACCTTCCATGCTACCCACAACAGCCTGTTTCACGTCCGCGGAAGGATCCAAGTTGCCTCGGTGAAACTCGATGCTTAGTGGGTAATCATGACGCGTAGAAGGAGCAAGGTAAGATTGCTGACTTTGCGTCGACAGCGTCGATCCTACACCGGAGAGCCCTGCAGCTGCCACTGGGATCTTCTTAGCCGTGCTACCTGCTTCTTCTGGGAAAAAGAAAAACCAAAAAAGAAATAACAGGAGTTTAGAAATAAGGTAGACTAAATTTTACCAAGTTTTATCTGAACAACACAAATAATTGCTACAATAATTCTTAGATGTGAATAACTTTGATCAAGAGCCATGCTTCCCCAGGACTCCGCTAGAGGTCGGATCGAGCAACAAGGCGTTGAAATTGATTTATGGGCCCTTAGTCTTTCTCCTGGTGGCCCCACAAAACTATCTACCAAAAATCACAATGCTGTGGTGCCCTGACAGTACTTGCGTCGAGTAATGACCTGGCTCTTTCTCCTGGACATGGATTCAGAATAACGGAATGGTACGAGAGCAAGGCACTACATCAGAGGTAACCAGAACCAGGCAGTACCTGTCCCGTACGGTTACGGCTGACCTTATGAAACTTATTTCCGGATTTAAATAGTACCTTTCTCATTGTACCGAGTTTTATTCATCTGTACAGCTTGGTTAGAATCATTTCTCCAGTTGAAGGTTAAGCTAGGCAAAACAACTTACTACTGGAATTGACCGGAACACGAGGCGGGATCTCCGTTACGTGCTGCCGCCCTGCGGATCCAGGAAGGATCTGTTGCTGCTCCTCACCCTGTGTGCAAGTGGTTTTCAAAGGACCAGCGCCCTTGGGGTCGGAGTCGACGTTCCGGCCATAAGCAATGCCCCGGTGTGTTGCAGTGGAACCAAGCATCAAAAAGTTCACTAGGTTTCTCCTCGGGGGACTTTCCGATCCTACTAGCAGGAGATTCCAAAAGTTATATCCGATCTGTTATTAAAACTCAAACTGCGTTACAAAGCACAATACGAAACAATGTCTCGTTAAAATTTCTAATTTAGTCACCGCTACTGTGCTGCAGTGGTTCAGCCTGGATTTCTACAGGAACAGCTTGCCTCCGATTGGTCTTTAGATTGCTCCCGAGAACACCTTGTAATTCTTCGTTGTCGCCTTCTATACAATGACATCATCGCCGTAAAGCTCAACATTGGTGGTAATGGAAGCCATTGCAGTAAAACACGACCTTCTGAAACACAGGATTTGCCTAGTTTCAAATACAGACAAGTCAAAGTTGACTTCGAAACTAGCCACCAACTATTAAGGAAGCCTGAACAATCAAAACTCAATGAAAAATTAAGGAAGTCTGCAACATCCTGAACAAGATCCTGCAAGCAGCCTGTATATCACTGAACTATATCCTTATCATGGCTGAACCGAGTTGACAGCAAGATCGAATATACGCTGGAAGTTCTTGGACTTGGAATTCAGGATCCCTGCTGTATCCTGAGAGCAAATTCCAATTACAAATTTCAGGACATTCAGGATCCCTGAACATGTCCTGCATTTTCCAACGGGTAACTTATGGGTAAGTTCTATTGCTCTTAAATTTTCACTATTTCAATAAGCTTTATAGAAGTTAATGTTATGCTTCCTCAGATAATAGATTAACAAGAAGAGGTATGTAGTAGCATACAATACGGTTTAAGTCTTAGAGCATATATAGGAATAGAGAGGGTGCGTCCCATTCTGGCTGAAGACTTTCCGTTCGACCGAGGTGG
>JAIQCU010000725.1:0-37708 GCA_022114935.1 Leptestheria dahalacensis
GCAAGGTTTGGTTTTCATATGACTACCGTATGCGAATAAAGTAAAATATTTACCCATAAAAACCCAAAAGTTCGGGTGAGCGGTGGGGAAAATTGACTTGAGCTGTTTGTGGAAAGATTCCACGTTGTTGTTTGTACGGCGTGGACAGTTGTAGACGGAGAATCGGGAGTTTTCCGTTAGACCGAATCCGTTTGACCGAAAGGCCAAACGGGGTGGAGCTTATTTTGGCCGTTTGACCGAAAGGGGAAGGCTTATCATTTGCAACGCAAGTGCTGCTCCTATCGGAGGAAAATGAGCTTAACATCGTGTATCTGCAGATGTAAGTGCAGTTTCTTTCAGTTCCAAGTTCAAATCAATAGCCGTTGACTGTGTTTCCCATATGATGCTTTCGCCCCGATAAGTCCACTGTGTTCTTGAATCATTTGATTTTCATCTCGTTGGACTCGTTAGATATATTATTATATTCTTACGTGTCCAATTTTCCTAAACTAATTCTACCCTGCCTGAATTCCTTTGATTAAATTTAAAAGGTTTGAATTCGTGTATTTGCATTTTTTCTGTACAGCGCTTAAAACAAAAAATACACTGACGATTTTTTTGAAAAAAATCCAGGTATTCTGTACACAAATAACAATCTCTATTGAAATCGCAAATTGTCTCGAAATTCTTACTTTATGCTATTTGCCATTTTAATCTCCATCGCAACATTATATTTATCATTTCACTGTCACTGCAAGACTGATTCCGACGTCGTGTTTGGATGGCTATTGTCAATTATGATCGTATGCATTTTTCCAATAATGGCTACAAAAAACTCACCGTCTTAACTCGCAATTCGTTAGCAAACTAAGGGTTGGAATTCTAACACAAAAGAATCGATCTAAGTAAAATTTAATTAGTTGAAACGTAAAACATAGCAGCATTTGTCGCAGTTCTGTAACGCAGTGGGTACACTAATATTTTACCTAATGTACTGAATTGTAACATAATAATTCTTTCCCGTCTAATGGCGTATCGTTTAAAAAAATCACCCAGCAGACAAGCGACAAGAACAATGCTCCTGCCAGCAAGTCTACAAAATCGTTCACCAATAAAAGAAAAAACACAAGCAGCAACACTTTCTCTTTCATAATCCGTCCAACAGTCAACAATGCAGAAAAACATACAGTATACAGAAATAAAATCATCCACGAACTCTTGGCCAAATCAATTTCTGAAATATTGGTAAAGATGCGCCTTTCGGATTATTGCGTCCCGCCTGCCATCCCAAGATGCGCTGCGAGACAGCTTCCGTAATGGGGAACGACGCGGTGAAAACCGACTGCCCGCGTAGCAGGAAAGGGCGAAAGTCTTGAAACTCGCCAATGCATTCCTGCTGTTGCGGTCTGTCGCCTTTTCCCTATTGCCATCCCCCCTCCATACGAAGTAGTGCTGCTCTTAGCGTTCCCGATTGGCCTGGCCTACGAGGATGCGAGCCTTCCGTGCTTGCTGCGTGCCAGCTTCCGTAATGGGAAGGTGCCCTGCCCTGCGAAGTTTCAATTGAAAACTGAGTTTATCTATAATAGAGATAAATTTGCTTGGTGAATGCTACACCTTTAAACGGTGTGATGGCGCTGGACGTCGTTTTCCAAAATGGCGGACTGATGCTGAACGACTAGTCACTATGCGGGCGTTGCAACGTTGCCAATAGCACTGTTGCCAAATTATTGATAAATATATTATTATGTCTTATAATCTGACTTATGAGTTTATATTATTTTTTCTACTTCCCATTTTCTAAATATAGCTTTTTGTGGTATTTAAATTTAGAAGCAAACTTAATATTAAATATTTTTTCAAAGAAATATTTATTTGTTTGATGACTTTCGACTAGTAGTACACTTTGAAATATTTACCCATAAACTTATCGTAACAATACCGATAATTTCGTTTTTAATTAATAGTAGAATCCACTTCCATCATGTATCTGTAACCTTAATGGTACATTTGGAATAATATTAATTTTGCCACGATATTATTCTCTCTTGAGATGACTTCTCTTACCTCTTTTACTCGCAAAATCATATTGGTAACCTGTAACTATAATTAATGTGAAAGTCAATGCTGTTATGCCGTACTTGTTTTGGTATAAAGATAAGTATATTGGATTTGGATAGTTTTTCCTATTCTGGGGCAATTCTAACTTAAAGTAATTAACATTTATTAAATACATATTGCAAGTGGCAAGGATATTAGACATGGATTTCAATGAGATAACGAGTCATTAAATGTAAACTAGTACCCGTATACTTCTGTATCTTTTCTTTATTTTACCGGCTTTCGACCATTTCTTTCGAGCAACAGAGGAAGAGCAATAGAAACAAGAAACTAAGGTACTAGACTACTACTAAGACATGACTCAGAAACAGACAGACTCCGTGAGGTTTGAGCAGGCCACAAAAAGTCTGCCGCCTTCTCGTGTGTCCCCTTCAGGAACTGGTCCATCTCTTCGTTAAACTCGAAGATGAAGGCAGTTTGCTCTACAGGCTTGAACCTAAATGGGTACTTGTTTCATTGATAAAAAAAAAGGCATCTCGTAATACTTACTTATACTTTCCAGGTGAAATGGATTCGATTTGAAACGAAGTAATCGGTTTCGTTACATGAAGTAAATATAGATAACTACTTCAGTACTTCCTTCAAGGTGTGTTGGTTGGAAGTCATTAACTTAAAATTAATTTAATTTCCTGTGAAATATTTTATATTGATTGGATTAGCTTCTGAATTCAACTATCGAAAAAGTTACAATAAGAATGTAAGAAAAGCTATAGGTTATGCGATTTTCACAGTGTGACATATCGAGAATTCGGTCCGATATATCGAATCAAGTTGAAAATTATGTTATTTGTGGACATATCAATATATTTACATTTAAATAAACATATATCCACAAACCGATACGATATACCGTTTCTTGAATAAAATATTCATATAGTACCAACATTTTTATAAATTTTTCGTAAGATGGCAATCGAACGAAGAGAACTCTCAAGATGCGTAAAAGTATGCATCATGGCGGCCGTTGGACTTCTTTCTTTGTATACCAATTATGTTTCTTTTTGGAAAAAACGCCTTGCTTTTCAGTTAACAAATTCATTTCTTAAACCCATATTTGGGTTACACAATATCTTCCTCATTCACAATTTATTGCATAGAGGTCTTTATCAGTTTTGTAATGATTCCTTTAGGGTGGGAACATCACCTTCCCGGTTATAGAGTAGGAAGTCGATTGTTAACTAACAGAGCACTTGCATTAGCTCTCGGTAACACGATATATAACGTGGGTCACTGAAGAGTACTGAGAATGGGTGAGGGACTGAGGGTATCAACAGGTTTGGTCGAGTGAATGAGACATTCAGCGGCGAGGTTTTCGGGGTGAACGAAAGTGTGAACGAAAGAGTGAATGAGAGAGAGTGCTGTGTAGCCGAGATATTTATGTAGTCAAGCCGTGGATTATTCTTTCACAGAATAGACAGTGAAGGTCTACCAGGCTGCCTCTATATTTGGTTTTAGGCACACTACAAGATTTGTCAACCAAACAACAGGCTTTAAAGCGTTTACTCAGTTGTGCCCAACTGATACGTGGCTGCACCTTCAGGTATTAGAAGATCGTCCACTGCGTCGTAAAGAAAGCGATTTCCATTTCCAGGAAGTTCCAAGACCACGAGCGCCACGAGTATTAGATAGAGCTTTCAGCAACTGCAGAACGGTATCTTTTGCGTACTGTCTGGTGGAGGTGGATGCCTCTGTCATCCCTCTTGTAATCTATAACCGAACCCCAACCCATTGATCACCCAATTTTATTCAATGCTTCAGTGATCTTCAATTGACCACAATCCTTTACTGGAATTACGCATAAATTCATCCTATTTTCACTTCAGTTGAAACGGACTGACCAAGGTTTTTCGATATATCGATATCGATATATCGTATCAATATCATATCGATAAGAAATTTGGATATCGGTAAGGCTATCGATTCTGATATTGGAAAACATTGACGATATAATGTATCGATAATATCGATATCAGGAAATTGTGATATCGGACAACCCTGGGACTGACAATAAAGTCTCGGTACAAATATAAATAATTTTTATCGATACAATATCGGCATTTTTCACCCAGCGTTAATCACCTCTTTTGCTTCGCCTCGCACCTCGTTTGCACCTGGTTTTGCTAATACGCTGGGGACATTATATTTGATGTTGGGGGCAGTGCCTCCACTTTGAAGAGAATTCGCTTTTTAAGCGAAAAGGAGGTGTTAAAAGCCAAAAAAAAAGAAGTAAAGAAAAAGGAAAAAAATGGCATTTTGGTTAAAGCTTATAAAATTTTCAATAAGTCTCGGAACAGTTGGCTTTCTTTTAAATTAATTCATAGAATATGAAAGATACAGAAATCATTATTGTAGCAGTAGGCATTTTTTGTACCTGAAGTAGAAATACTATTTCAAATTCTTGGCTTCATCGTGTGAATCAGGGGCGCGCGGGGCCTATCCTCTCGATTGCAAGGGTTTACACTTTGTTGAACGCAGTCTACTGTTCCACCAGTGTGTTTCATGATTTGTTTTTCATTCACTTGGAATAGTGACAGCTTTAAATAATGAAAAGTGAAGAAATTGAGAGAAAAAGTTGAATTCTGAAGAGAAATAAAGAGAAAATTTGAAAATCTAGGAAAAACGAGAAAAAAACGAAAATCGCGCTGCCAAGTAGTGAAAGTCTGAACTTGAAAGTGGAAGCACTGGCTGAGGGTCCAGCTTGGGAAAAAATTCCACCACTTTCAGTATTACCGAAATTCCGCGGCTTCTCGCACAAACCATTGCGAGAGATCAGCGATCACACACACCTGTTTTTCACTTGCCAACTTCGCAACAGAACCGGTTGTAGCGAACTGCGCTTTCAGTTATACTCTTCAATTGTGTTCGTTATTTCAGTATTTAAATTGTGAACATGACTACTGCTCGGTTTCAAGTTATTGAAGGGAAAAAAACAGCGAGTGCGTTGGTTTGCGATACTCTGGATGGATTTTTGTTTACTATAGAGAAACGTTCCAAGGGTTCTTCTTATTACAAGTGCCGAACGAAAGGGTGCAGAGCGCGACTTGTCTGCGTAGATGACGTCTTCACTCCAAAAGGAAGTTTGCATAGCCACGAGAGCTGTCACATGAAAATCAAGAAGCTAGCTATTATCAATGTGCTCAAGAAGAGAGCTCGAACCGAACCTCTGTCTATTCGTCAAATCTTTGACGACGAGATGAGCAGGTATAGTGATTTATTATTCAGCTAACTTTAGGTTCTACGTTCAAGTTAATTAGGATTTTTCTCAAACTTTCATTTAATGTGTACATTCAGGCACCCTGACGTCTTTATCAGGTTCCACACTGTGCAAAGCACCATGTACAAAGCCCGGCGGAAAACGTTTCCTAAGCTACCGAAGAACGGCGAAGAGGCAGCTCAACTTCTGCACGAAAACGACTCTTTTCTGTAAGTCACGACCCTAAAAGCTACTTCATACTAGTTATCTGCAATTACTGTATTAATTAGGATGGTCACCTTGTAATATCATTATATGTATCTTTTTATTTGCGTAATGTTACATGCGAGTACAAACTACGCAAATTAGTAAATACTGAGTTATCAATAAATAACGATGAGTACTTTAAGATTAACTCTATGCAATGTTATTACCAGTACACATTATTACCAACAGCACGCTCCGTGGGACCGATGACTTCCCTGGTTTTTCTTTGGATCCCCTATACATTCTGGACACCGCACTCCGATCTTCAAGCCGGCTAAAGCGATGGTTTGCAAACAAATGGGCGATCGGGGCAATCAAATCTCAAATCGAGCTTGGTGCCATCAAGGGAGAAGCGTCGATTTTGTTGGACTTGCTTCCAACTGTGAGAGTCGTGGGCAATTGGGTTGTCCTTGATGACTTCCCTGGGTATCCTCTAACCATCCCCTATGACTTCTTTCTGTGTGCTCTGGATAAGGTTGAGTCAGAGTTCTGTTTCAATCTATACACAGAATTGTCGGCTGCAGTTTCATCCCATTACGCCTCCGAGATCAGCTCAGTATCGTACAGGTTGTATGACCTATTGGATAAGATTGATGATGCTCACGGAAACCAAGCGATGAAGCTGTTTAAAACGCTTGAGGGATTCGTCGTTGGACTCTGTCTTCAACTCCCCCCAGAGAATTCAAACGATCATCATTTACTTGATGGGATCATCGAAGAGCTCCAAGAGAGCAATTCAGAGCTTGCTCCTTACTATAGAGAAATTTTGTCAATCCTCACCACTTACGACGTCGCTCCTCTTGAAGATCGGATTCCCCTTGTTCTCGAGCAATATGGCCAGGAAAAAATGCACTTCGTAGAAACAGAAGATGGGATTCTGAAAATGCACCGTTATGGGACTCCTAATCGAGAGTTCTCGTATGAAGCCAACGAAGAATGGACTGGAGAGTTTGCAAAAATGCACGTGCACAGCTTTTACTCAAAAGAAGGATCCTTTCCTCCGATGATTTGTTCGCCCCATTATCGTCCCGCATTGCTGGAGATGATTCATCGGGGATACCCTGGATCATTGAAAGAATGTAGTTAAATCCCGGCGAGCGAGTGGGGAAAGATTCACTTCAAGTCTCACAAAGTGTTTAACTATTTCCCAGACGCATTGGACCAACTTGATGACAAGGCAGTCACTCTTCACTGGGATAAGATCTATGTCCTGTTTGCTGATGATGCCTAAAGGATTTTGGATTTGTCGCGCCGAGGGATGGAGGCAAACACTCGAATCATCCTTGAAATGCTTGATCGGGAAGAGATCAATACCAAGGAGTTTTATGACACTGTCATCGAGCTTGGATACATCCCACAGAATTGGGCCGTTATTCAGTTGATGATGAAAGAGCGCGAGCTCAAGCTAGATGCTCGGGTATTTTCCATCCTCACTTTTGAAATGAGGATGATGGCTTCGACTCTTGAGAGAAATATATCAGATTCAATTTTCCCGTACATCGAAGAGCAAACGATGACTATGTCAGGCCCAGAACTAAAAAGTAAAATCGACCATTTGACATCCCTCTCAGCTCCTCCGGGATCGAAGTGGCTGAAATTCCACATGGACATCGGGCAATGGAACTTCACGTTTCGACCACCGAATCAAGTCTCGCTGTTTCACATGCTCGACCAAATTTTTGGAGTGGAGCATTATAGATTCGCTCTCAACACATTCTTAGACTCTCGACTCATCTCTGCAAACAAGTTTGCCCCTCCTGGAACAGAAGGCGAATTCACATGTTGGTCATCTCATGTTGGAGGAAATCCGGGGATTGTGCAGAAAAAGTGGACGATAGACACAATAATCGCTATCACGCGAGTGATGAACCGATTGCCGTATGATTACCAACTGCACGGATCCAGAGACAACCAAGTTTTGCACGTGATGCTTCCCGATGATGATGCCCTTCCAATTCTGATCCACACAGTAAAAGAGGAAATTCGGGAATCATTCTCGTTGATCGGGCTCTCTTTAAAAGTACAAGGGACTTGGCATTCTGACAGCCTCTTTGCCTACCAAAGGAGATATTATTACAAAGGGAAAGCAGCATCCAACGGTCTTAAAATGGCAATGAGAGGATTTTCATCCTCTTCTGAAATCTCCCCAGGAATCAACAGTGTGATATCCACGTCGATGAACAGTGGTCAGAACATAGCAGAGGTCTCTAACAATCGGGCCCGTCTTCTTTTTAGTCGAGGCATTCAGTTCCATGGTGGTCACTCCTTCTGTGAGAGACTCTTTTCCGATAGAAAAGGAATGGTTGATCGGGTTATCATGGGTGTGTTCTGATTTTGGATATCTTCCATTCACTCAACTGTCCGGATTTCTCTACAATGGACACAAAGACCCTCTTTCTGAGTCTCTGGGATTACTTAAGTACATCTAGATTTCAAGCCCGCAATATAGGCTCCTCGTAGCTCGGCTTTGTCAGTATACTGTCGGAACGATTGATCAGAGGTCTGATCTGCAAATGATTCGGAGTCCGTCTTCCTTAAACATTGCCCGACCGCCTCTACCAGAAACAGTGATAAAAACGAAAGTTAACAAATTTCTATCTGAAGAAGGGAATGTCAAGAACAAGCAGTTAAGAAGCCTGTTCAACTGTCTCAAGGATGTTGATCAAGAGTCTTTTGCCCGAGAATTACTGTGTATCAAGCCTGTTCACCTTTCTCTCCTCCACGCCCTGTTCAAATACTCACATATCGGACAAGTTGCACGCGCGGTTGATCGATTTAACCGTATAACTTCCGTCGTGAGTTTTGTCCAGGCGAACTTGATCGGGGAAAATGAGTCATCATTCTCTGAAATCATCAGGGCAATGGACTCACGGATTCTGAGATTCATTAGGCAGCGAATCGGACGTGGTTCCATCACTTCACGCGACTACGAGAGACAATTTCTCGGATCAGAGTACGGGAAGTTTGAAGCCTTCTGCTCAATGCACGCGTTAAACACAGGCTGTGTGTTCTCTCTGAGACTATTCCTGGTTTCTGCCACATATGGAAAGCTTCCGGAGATGATCAGGGGACCTTTTTTGCCCCCTCCTGTTGAACAGCTCATCTGCATTCCAAACATCGACAAATCTCTGCCTATCTCATAGCATTCTTGTAAACCCGTCGTGCTCGATCCCTCAAGACCTGGACGATTTGCATCGGATCCGCGGTCCGTTCAAGTTGTACATCGGATCCGCGACAAAAGATCCTGTAAAATCATTCAAAATTGTCAACTTGGAAGGAGTGGATACAGGACAAAGCCTCAAAATGTTCATCAAGATCCACGCATGGTGCAAGTCTCAAGGTGCTTCCGATGGCCTATTGCAGTTCATTGAAGAGCAGATCACGTCTCGTCTGTCGATTGGAGCCGTCTCTGAACAATAGGAGGGACATTTGACCAGCGTTTTGATGTTCCTGGAGCCGTTTGAGGAGCATACTCAAACACTATTTCCCTCGTGTCCACGTGGTACCTTCTATCTACCAACAAAGCTCTCGACCTTCAAAGGCAATCAGTTAATAGATTCATCTTTTTCCAACCACCATACCATTACATCTTCTCTGCTCTTCGGACCTCAATCCCTCAAAGAAGTGGGTTTCAGGTGATAATCCGACTGGACTGCTGCAGCTACGAAGTTAGGCCTGTAAATTTCTCTACTGATCTCAAACTCCATGCTCGAGTCCCACAAGAAATAACTACACACTCTCTGAGCGGCAAAAAGTCGAAAGATTCAAGAAGAAATCGAGTTCAAACGAAGAATGGTGTCAACTAGGACCTTGAGCAAAGACGCAGCGATTAAAGTCTTGGCTTGTTACTCTGCAACCAAATTTGCGAAGCTAGTTGTGTCTTATGAGTTAGGACGAGATTCTGTCTTTGACATGGCAGGATATGACACTAATCAAAGGACTGATTTTAATCTCTTTTTTATCAGACCAGTACCCATCAAAGTGCGAATGGAGACGATATTGTTTCACTTGATCGGATGTGGATGGGCCGGTCAGTCTCCTACAATTGCTGAAGTTATCAATCACATTCAGGTCTTGCTGTCTCGCAGGACCAGCCTTCAGGATGTTGCCCCGTTTAAACCATTGCTAGATGCGTTTATAACGACCCAAAAGCTTCAAGAACTTGTAGGATACACAGGCAAGTCGTTGAAGTGGCTTGGAACTTCCTCCTTGCTTCCGGCTCTAGTGCTTTTCTTGGAAGGCCTGGGGCAAGCAGCACGAGACTATAAAGATTGGAGAGCACGCCCGGCTTACATGATAGAGATATCGAAGTCTTCTAAGGGCCTATCATCGGTGTTTTTCGCTTTTCGCAACCTTTTGAGCTTTCCCAGGGAACTGAAGTTATCTAACTTCTCTCAAATTGAGATCGGTGGCATCGAGGCCGCATTTGACAAAATCGATCGCGTGGCATTTTTCATTACTCCTGATGCGGGCTTGCTGCTGGAGAAAGCTCGCTCTCGCTTGAAGACAGCCGACGAAGTTGATACAATCGATAGGAGGGAGGAACTTGGTGGTCATCTGTCTAGAGTCGTTGCCCCAGGATTGTCTCTATCCTGGGTGGCTTTGTCGCCTGAAGAACCTGACCTGTTTCTACCTGTAGAAAAGAGAGAGTCCAGGTTCAGCCCACCAAAGTAGGGCCACCTGACTAGGAGCAGTAGTATTTCAGACCTTGTAACAGACCTCTTGTCTCGCGACTTTTCAGACCTTTTATTTCAGTGTTTCAGTTCTGTGTATCTGCATTGTTCCCAGCGTCTTAGTGTCAGTGTCCAATCTTAGTTTCAGTGTAATACATTGAATACGCACCGAAACGATAGTGAATCAAACCTTTTCTAAGCAAGTTAGTAAGACGAACTCACAAGTAAAACTTTGTCCAGTAAAATAAATGCAAGATAATCCCTTCCGGACTATCCGGAACAAAGCCGGCCCTGTTTCTGCATCAGTCAGAAACACCAGTAGTTTCCTCGATGAGGCACAATTTGGCCACCGGGCGCGTGTATTCCCCGGTTTTCGTCTTCACCGATGCTATTCTTACGATCCCGTCTTGTGCTGGTTTTACGCTTACGATACGACCGAGGGGCCAGCTACCACGGTTGCTGTTCGGATCGACAATAAGAACGAGGTCTCCGGGCTGAAGGTTTCTGCGATGTTCTAACCACTTGCGTCTCTCCACCAGATACGGCATATACTCCCGCATCCAGCGGCGCCTGAAATGGGTTGTTATCGCTTGTGCGGCCCTCCATCGCTTTCTCGAGACGGTTTCTTCTTCAGTAATGACGTCTGGTGGGAAGTTAGGGTTTGATCTGCCTAGAAGGAAGTGATTCGGAGTTAAAGGCTCTGGATCGGATGGATCCACACTGACGTGAGTCAAGGGGCGTCCGTTTAGCAGGGATTCCACTTCGACGAGTACTGTTTCCAAAACTTCGTCGTTGACCGTTCGGTTGCGTAAGACAGCCTTCAGAGCATTTTTTGCTGACCTGACGAGGCGCTCTCAGACGCCTCCGAAGTGAGGGGCTGAAGGAGTAGAAAAATGCCACTTGATCCCTCGTGCAGTTAGCGTGTCGTTCAGCTTGGTTTGAACCAATTTTTCAACACACTCGCGAAGTTCACGTTCTCCGGAAGTCAAGTTCGTGCCATTATCGCTGTAGCAGGTTGTCGGTTGTCCTCTGCGGCCTACGAAGCGTCGAAAACACGTCAGGAACGAGTCGGTGTCTAGAGATCGAGAGAGTTCCAGATGGACCGCTCGAGTTACCAGGCAGGTAAACAGGCACCCCCAACGTTTTCCGGAGCTGCGACGGACGACAACTTATGGTGGACCGAAAAAATCGATACCAACGTACGTAACTGGCGGACTGAAGGGTCGCAGGCGATCGGCAGGGAGGGGTGCCATCAATGGCGCCATCGGCTGGATGCGACTCCGTTTGCAAGTGAGGGAACGATTGATCACTTTACGGATGGCTGTTTGGGCCCGAATAATCCAGAATTTGCTCTTCAACTCGTGAAGCGTTCGTTCTGTAGAAGAATGCAAGCCGGCCAGGCGTGTTTCGTCGATTACTAATTCCGTTAGGCGGTGGTTGAACGGCAGGATAATTGGATGCTTCACGTCTTCTGCAGCAGTGCTGTTCTGGAGCCGTCCTCTGACGCGAAGAATTCCGAATTCATCGGGACAGGGGTTCAGCGACATGAGTGATGAATCCTTGTCAATGGCCTTTCCCGCTTGCAGTCGGAAAAGCTCTTGAGAGAAACTTTGTGCTTGGCAAGTGCGGATGCACATGTGGAGCGCTTCCCGTAGCTCGTCGGGACCCAGAAGGAGATTTGGTGGGGTCGGACGTTTCCTGCATGATTTCACGAACCGGAACACCCAAGCGACGACTCGTTTGATCTTTGGAAGGGAAGAGAGCCGGTCCATTAGCGTTGCGAAGACGTTTGGTTCTTCTTGGTGAACTGCTCCTGTCAAAAATTCGCGTGCTACTTCGGGATCGTTTTCCTCTGGTTCAGTGACCGCGGGCGAGGAGGGCCACGATTGGGGCCCTTTCTTGAGAAATTCCGGACCGTGAAACCATCGATGATCCGAATGGAGCACGTCTGGCATCAAGCAGCGACTGCAGTCGTCTGCAGGATTGTCCACTCCTGGAACGTGTTTCCACTGGATGTGGCACGTCTTTTCGAGAACCCTCCAAAATGGATCCCTACGATGAGTCCCTCTCTGTCCTCAAAAACGATGACCTAGCACTCAATGTCCGTGCTCCCCCAATTCCTAAACCGCTTTACCGTCGTCCCATGTCTCAAGCCCTCAAGGCAGGTCAAAATGTAATGGAAATCTTCAACTTGGAATGGGCCCAAGGAATAGGATTTTCTTGTCTGCTGAGACTCATGCCTGGGTTGGCCAAACTCCAGCTTAGTGGCATGGTTTCGAAGTTCGAGCGCAATCCCTGGACCTATCAAGCCACCATCAACGATAACACGGTCTTTTTCACTAATGATGGGGCAACCACCATCGAACCTACCTGGGCCAAAGTAGACGAGCTCCAAAATTTGGAGCAAGCGCCTTGATCATCGCTTTAACAACAGCATGTGCAGTGGTGAAGCCAATTACGAAAGACAACAAACAATACATGCGTAAAAGCTTCCAAACCACTATGGTCTCCATCGAGGGTGCCAAACCCAACATGCTAACCGATGACAACATGGACATGTGCATCGCCATTGGTGCAGCTGACGCAATGCGTATCAATCTCTCGCCTGATCAGAACAAGTTTGTGTCGAATTTTACAACGGAACCCTCGGGCCTTGAACCGCAACAAAAGAACATATTTAACCAAGTGAACATGATCTACAGGAGGTACGCAATGACGATGATACACAACATGTACGATCTGACCACAGAGAAGGAACCTCGCGCCATCTGCAAAATCGAGCTCTACGTCGATGAGGCCTGTGATTTCAAGAACAAGTTCAAGGCAGAGCAAGACAAGCATGGCTCCAACTTTGAATACTTAGGAGCCTTGGCTCAGATCCCAGCCTCCCTCAACCACCGACAGTTCCCCTTCCTGTACAACTGTGCCAAAATCGTTGCACAAAAGGAAAGGAGGTTCAATCCGAACATGGTATACACTGACTTGCCTGTCGGGTATTCGGTAGAAGAGCTTACGACCCTGCTGACAAAGCGTCTTCGCTCCACGACTCAAATCTCCTAGGAACACCTGGCCAAGATTCGAAAGCTGGGGTATGACCTGGATCCATCGGAACTCGGGCCTGCCCCCCGTCTTGAAGCGGGCGGTGACCCCATCGAAGCGCTCCGCCGCTTGTTCGGCCGGGAATAAGATTGATAACCCGTGTTTTGTATGTTGAAACAAAAAAGAATAAGAAGAAATTTCAATTCTATAGAAAAAAAATTAGCAATGTTGCTTCGATTTACGACCCTCTGGGCTTCCTTGCTCCCGTCGTCTTATCCGCAAAAATACTGCTGCAAGACATCTGGAGAACCGGCGCCGACTGGGATGAGACTTTACCGGCTGCAATCCTTTCCACGTGGAACAATTGGGCATCTGGTTTATCGATTACTCCCAGAAACTCTGAATTTTTGCAGTCACAAATGTTTGTTTTCCTGGTTAATGCAAGATGCCTACTTTCGTTTGGTTTGCGATCTAAGGAACGTATGAAGGGGAACAGCTGACTTTTGTACGTATTTTCTGTTATTTTTGTAGCTTTGGCATGGAAAAGAGTAGAACTAAACCTTAACTTTCATTAGCATCAGCTGAAGGCTGTGACTCGAGGTATACCTTTGCACGGGATCATTCGCTGTGGTTATGGAGTTTGGTTGATATGTGTGCATCGGTAAATCTAATTGGTTCTTTGTTTTTGTTTGTGTATAACCTTTGTTTTGCTTTTAGTTCTTACGAAAGTAAGACGTTAAATTTGGAGTCGCTGAATGACTGTCTTCGTACTGTCCGCTGGAATCTTGCCTGGGATTATGTTAACCCCTGTTTTTTATCAAACACGGGATGTTTTTGCTACCGGGGCGAGGTTCCTGACCCCAATTGTCACGCTCAATCTATGCATTATGATGTCACCTCTCGTTTTATTGGAAATCGAGGCGAATTCAGTAATTGTACCGTTTTTTATCGAGTTAGCCAACTTAAGAAAGGGAACTGGTTTAAGCTGGAGGATCTTGCTGAAGGACTCGTGGGGTCGGGTTCGGTCGCAAGTTATATCGCGTATTTGTACGAATTGTACGAAGTCTAATCTCGGTTTGAGACAGGTTGTGTGTAGGGTGAGGTGGATTACCCTGTTGGCTCGGAGCTGTTAAAGGTGTTGCTCCAGTTGGCCCACTTTGAGGGCGGTTTGCTGGAGCGACTCGCGGGATTCTTGACCTTGGAGGAGGCTTGTTTCTTGGAGGGGGTACCACCGTTTTTCAAAAGAGATTTCGTTCCAGCTGTACGGCACCGGTCGCATGCGTTTTGTGCATGTGTACAGGTAGTTTCTTTTCTCACGTCGTAAATTGGAACTAACGATTGGTTCTTTAGCACCGATACCGTTCGAGTTGCTCATGCCCTATTCTTCCAGCCCGGATTGCGTTGCGTCGTGTGGCGCGAGCACTTTGACGCTGAAAACCGATGTCTGCTGGCGCAGAACGGGTGTAGCTGTTACGCTGGAGAAGAGGAGCAACCGTGGTGCTGGAGCGGTTACCCTGTGCTGTAATTAACAATCTCAGGTCGATTTGAAGCGAGGAGAAATACAAGATTTATAAAACGACGATTTGTGTAAAGGCAGCGACCAACGCAGACGAAAACATCCGGCTCCGCGTACCAACACAAGCTTCAAATGCCATAACAAAACGTCAAGACCCAAGACCCGTCTCTTCTGCGGCATGGGCAACCACTCAGCGAACACCTGCGACATCTACTGCAGGCAAAACAACACTTCGCGGCTCAACGACAAAAGGCACCCCTCCATGGCACAAAGACCCCGACAGCCCAACAACAACAGATAAGTAACCCCAAAACATGTACTTATTGTAAACGACAGGGTCATTTCCTTTCCAAATGTCGCAGTAAACCAAATACCAGAATTTGTGACAATTGCCAGAAACCAGGCTACATGGCCAGAGATTGTCGTTCTAACAATGTTATTCATACTGGTAACGCTCCCAACACAGCTACCAATCAGTTGCATGAAGCTCCAAAAAACGAGTAATTCCGCAACTGGTTACGGGGCTAGTTCGGACTCCTGTAAATAGCACAACCCGTAATCAAACATGTAAACTATACCGCTTTAACGTGTACTTTCAGAACTGTACCGCAATTGCTCTTTTAGACTCCGGTGCCACTGTCTCTGTTCTTCATATCAAGATTTTTAAGAAACTTCGCCCTTCAGAAATCCTTAGCATCCAACCTGTCTCTTTCAAGCTTTACTCAGCCGGTGGCGATCCAGTTCACACTTCTAACTCTATAGAAATCGAATTCTCCTTCCAATCTAAAGTCTACACGCATAAATTCGTAGTCTGTAACGCTATTACGGAAGACGTAATTTTGGGTGTTGACTTCATCGAAACGAACTTTCCCGCTCTGGACAAGTCAAGGACAACAACATCGTAAAATAGTATCGGTACACCGCCAACGTTCGGCTCCGAGTTAGTTGTTAACTGCAGCTGTAGTCTAGAGAGTCTATCGCGGGGCCACTGTGGAAGTCGTCTAAGGCATCAAGTGAGACAATATTTGCAATTCTTGCGATCTACTTTAAGCTACATAGCCCACATGTTAGCGCGCTCTATTGCTAACAACGGCGACATAATAAACCAGGCCAATATTGGATATATTCAGTTCATCAAGTCTTCAGGATGTCTAGCGGCAACAACTCTGAATTACTCGAATGAGTCCCGTACAATCGACTTACGCTGGCTAGCAAAAAGACCCTGTTGGCCAGTTTTCGTACGACGAGGAAATCAACCGTATTGTTAAATAAACAAATGGAGTCAGAAATCCTCCTACATCAAGAACCTCAACAATCCTATACAACCAAACGAAACTCGACCCTACTGCTGTGTAACCTTCCCTCGACCCTCGACCAAAAGCACGCGGACACGAAGCGGACTACCTGACCAGCAGATTTGACTGAAGCCTTGAACCAGTTACCCTCGACTGTGTTGCCTTGCACGTTTGCCCTGCTTCTTATACTGTGAGATATACTCGGCATCAAGCGAAATTAGTCTCAAACCAAACTTTATTACGGGTTCAAATGAGACGAAATAATTTAAAACTTCATTCAAGCTATTCACAAGTAATCATATGTACAGTACCAATCGTATTTACAACTATGTTGTTCGGTATCAAAAACATGTAATTCCCAGCTAGAAGTAACAATTTATCTTAATAGTTATATTCTAAGTTTTATGGGGTTGTGAAAGACGTTCGAATAGTTGGCTTTATTTCAGTAAACACTTATTTATATTATTAAGAATGTGAAGCAAATTTGTAGGAAACTAAAACAGAAAAACATGTAGTTCCCCTCCAGGCTTCTGGCGCGAACGTATCGTTGACAAAGACCGCTTCACCATTCGAGCGTCACCTTGGCCCCCTTCTTTGAATTCCTCTAGGGCTCTGGTAACTGTCGTTTCGAGGGTTATATTCGTAAAAACATTGTATTTAAACCCTAGCAAGTGTATACAGTACTATTAGTTTTCTAGTATGTAGCGGTAGATATTTTCACTAGTAGCTAGTTAATTGAATCGTTAATCGTTTACATATTCTCATAAAAGCAATCATGAAATAAAGAGGCTCATGTATTAAAGTGAACGTGCCATACATTTCAAAACTTGAATCTATAAACCCACTACTAGGGTGTTGCTTTGGGGAGTTCGCCCTCTTTCCAAGAAGCTATCACCCGGGGTGGGGGGGCTTAGCTTTGACTCCCCAAGTTTTTGACCAACAGGTCCAGCAACGTTTCCTTTCCGGCACAAAACGACTGTTTTCCAAAAAGATTTTCCGTCAAACACTGAAAATGTTAACTCAAAACACCGTCTTCTACCTGCTGATCTGTTTTAGTCGAGGTATTATTCTTTAAAAAAACTCATTGTCCGTGAATAATGAAAAATAGTTTGAAGCTATCTTTCCTCAGTCATAGTGTTGGGTTCAAATCTATACTTGATTCCGTTTACTTTTCAATTAGGAAACAGGTAATCATCAGTATATATATTGAGGATAATGAGGATTGAAGAGACGAATCCGTAACACAGTTGCACGTGTATTCAGCAGTGGTTGGCGGCAATGCCATCTGTAAAAAGAAGAGATAACTAACTTGCGCACGATCGTTATTGAAATTTACTATTAGTTGAAAGCATTCTTTGTTTTATATTTGATTGCAAACGTTACCATAAATTAGGTTCTCTTTATGTTTTTGTACTTCCATCCGAACGGTCATTTTACGGATAAACGAGATGAGACAATAAAAGAGTGTAAATACTATTGGACCATGACTTAACTTTCTAATAATATTTACACGTTAGTTTAATGATAACAACCGTTATGACGATAATTTAAGCATTAAAGCATAACAGCACTGTCAAGTTGACTGGTTGCGGTTACTAGTGCGGCGTTTCACCGCTAGGGGCGCCACCAGTTGATATCGTATAGTATTCGCCACTCTGTTTTTACCAGAATTTAAGTCATCTGACCTTTTTAGTTAATATTTAAAAATACCCGATTTTAGAACTAAACTGCTATTGAAAACTGCGCCCTTAATATATTTTTTCTAATTATAAAAATTTAATTAGAAGGTTATTGCAATTTTAAATAAAAACAGGAAGATGCATTAGAGAATGTCAGCAAGTGAAATAAGTGGAAACACTATGATCCTTGTATGTGTATGTCACCGCCAGCAGAACACACAAGACAACTTTTCCCTTAAGGCTTCGTTTCTTCAACAAACTTTAATCACCTTAATCTGCCGCTCGTAATATCCTCTCAATGGCTAAAACTTATGATTATTTGTTCAAGCTATTGCTCATTGGAGATTCCGGAGTGGGCAAAACTTGTGTTTTGTTCCGGTTTAGCGAAGATGCTTTCAACTCAACGTTCATATCAACTATAGGTATAGTTTAATGTCAAATTCAGTTTCCAGATATCAACATTGTCCGAACTCGTTCACCGTTTGTTAGGTATTGATTTCAAGATCAGGACGATCGAGCTAGATGGAAAGAAAATCAAGCTCCAAATCTGGTAATACACCCTCCTCCGACTGGGTTTTGGTCGACAGTATTGTCATGTACGGCGTTTGTCTCGTTTCAGGGATACCGCCGGCCAGGAACGTTTCCGCACAATCACAACAGCCTACTACCGGGGAGCCATGGGCATCATGTTAGTCTACGACATAACTAATGAGAAGAGCTTCGACAACATCAAAAATTGGATCAGGAACATCGAGGAACACGCCTCGGCTGACGTTGAGAAGATGATTCTGGGCAACAAATGTGATATGAACGACAAGAGACAGGTGTCGAAGGAGCGGGGCGAACAACTGGCCATTGAATACGGCATCAAGTTCATGGAGACCAGCGCCAAGGCGTCGATCAACGTCGAAGAAGCTTTCTTTACGCTCGCCAGGGACATCAAATCCAAGATGGAGAAGAAACTGGTAACAGTTTAATTTTTTGCATACCGTTCCATCCCATCAGTTTTCATTAACTTAAAAGTTTTTCTATTCTCCTTGTGGCTGTGTTATCTGGTCCTTCACTCTAGAAGGTAACAAAACGGGAATGCGACTTCTATTTCAGCTTTTGCCATTTTTATTTGTTTATTACTTTTTGTAGCTGGACGTGCATGAATGCCTTATTAGACCACTTCAACATGTATTATAGTTGCTAAAAAAGAAATGTTATATTTTCCAGGAGGCGAGCAATCCTACAGGCAAGTCCGGCGGCCACCAACTTCGAGCCAACGAGCCCCAGCGCAAGCCGATAACCTCGTGGCTCACCATGAGGTGCTCCATACTCTGATGCGTACAACGCCAGCCAGGCTTTTTTGAATGTATTTATTTTACCGAAAATTCAAAAAAAAGGGTCCCCACCTTTATAATTTTACCCTTTTCTTTTTCCTCACCCTTACCTGTCGCTGGCTTTTGTGGAAACCGCACTTGTGTTTCGTTCGTTTACTTCCTCCGTTTCAACTGAAATTCTGTAGCTAACTCAGATTTAAAAAAGGAAAAAAGAAAGGAAGACAAGAAACGGCACCTTGTAAAGTTTTTCAATTTGCTTCTTCCTTGTTTTTCGCCCCGTTTTGCGAAAATGTTGAGAAAAAAAACAATTTGGACTTTTCCGTCTCCCCCCCTCTTTGAAGAATGCAAAAAAAAATACAAAATACTTGCCACTGGAATTTTAAATACTATCTTCGCTCAAACACATAGCAGCTTACATGCAATTTCACTTGATAAGGGAGCCATGGAGGATTGCTTGGGACAGACGAGGGGTGTGACAAATACAGGAATTGTGAATGTGAACAGAAAGATATTGGGGGTGCAACGAAACTCGTCTTATACACCTGTTTACCAGCAAAATAAACGTAATAAATACATATCAAAACGGTTATGGGGCCGACTAGCGAGTAAACATCTAACTTTTTGTATAATCTGTACTTTCTGTCGTAGTTTTTTTAGTTCTTACTGGAAACAAAAAAATCTCGTGGCATTTACTTTTCCATGTTATAAAACGCACGAGGAATGTGGAAAGAGTATTAAAAAAAACGGATCCAAAGCCTTACAACGGCTGCTTCCAGTTCTAATCGACTCTTAAAAAGCCCTAGGTATACAGCTCGAGACGAACAAGAACTAGGACTTTTGTTAAAAATAGAGTCTACCGTCTAATTTTACCTAGGTTTCTGGCCGAATGAATAGGGCAAACAAAAAAGAAACGGTTGGGGATGACAGGTTTTACATAAGAGAGATGAACATTCCAAACCCTAGTCGAGCTCAACAACTGAAATGCAAGAACTGTTTTTAGAAAAAGGCGCAAATGGAGTTTGCCCGTCCCCCGTTGGCGAATTTGTTGTCAAGCTGGACTAGGGTGGGGAATTGCAGATGGCGGAGGTTAAACATTGGCGGTAGTCTGAGGATGATAACCCAACGAGGCGAGTACCAGACTGGCGACAAACATGATAAGACCCACAAAAGGAATTCTAGATATAAAATGTTCCGGTGTCGGTGGCGATGGAGCTCCCGCGAGGCTGCTGAGGCTGCTACTGTTGCTGCAGTGAATCAAAGGTCAGGCCAGATTCTCGGTGGAATCGCTGCGTACGGTTGCGGCCGGAGCTGAGGAAGAGACCGGAGATGCGGGAGGACTGTCCAGAGAAGAGTTGATTCCGCTTGGAGACTGCGGGAAAGAGACAGATTGCAGAGGGGCCGTGGGACTTGGTAACTCGCCTTGCCAACGTTTCTTTTGCGCTATCAACGGGTTCACGCGAGGTCCTGCAAAAATTAACATTAGAATCAAAACTGAATTAAAACACGTTACATCAAACAGACCAACCACAAGGTGAAAAGATTTGCGCAAGCAAAAGCAAAGCGAAAAGAAATGGCAAACTCTGATACCACTAACCATAACTGATTCTGTATTTTTAAAAAATGAAAAAGATGGAAATTTGCCATTTCTTAAGCGACGCATGGAACACAGGTTAAAGCCAACACGAGTCCATTGTGCTTCCAAGCAGAAAAAAGCGCCAAAAATGGACAATCGATTAAACAAGCCAGGGTGTTGGGTATTTCTCCTTCCTCTTCAACATCAAAGTTGAATAGGGAAAGGAAAAGAAACAAGTGCTGGGTGTGGGTTAAGGTTATCGCTACGGTACAACACATATTTCTCCTCCTCCTCTCAAAAGTCTGGGGCCTCTTACGTTGTTGACGGTCTCGGCTTGGGTGAGAGTTTCGTGGACCGCCGATCTGGAACCTTGACTATGCTGCGAAGCTTTCAATCGGTTTAACGGAGCGCCTGTAAAATTGGTAACGACAAAAGATGGATACACATTTACCCCAACGACCAACACATTTTTTCAGACTCTCTGTCAGGACACGACATTGGCCCTCAACGATGGATAAACAAAGGGGGGTTCTTGTTGTGAACTCGTGTTTGTTTTTTTTTTATTAAAAAATTCAAACACAAGAATGTGAACCCAAAAAATAACAGGGAGAAAAATTGCAACTTACCGATGAAGGATAGGAGAACAGGTAAAAAGATGAGGCCGTGAGCAGCTCCCACAAGTACTATGCACAAGTACATGCGGAAATAGAACACCTGGAAGATCTGAGATTTCGCAAAGCCCAGCACGATGATACCGCCGAACTTCGTCAAGGTGATACCCGACAGAACCTGTGGACGGATCAACGAGAAATTTTAATTAGCTGATCCATACGGTTTCAATTTTGGACATTTACGTCCCAGTTCAACAAACTAGAGTGGATTAACGTACCGAAGTGCCCATCTTGATGAGAGAATCCTTGGCTCGTTCCAGGCGTGTCGGTTCGACCGAAACAGCGAATGCACGGACAATGTGACTGCAGAATTCCACAGATATACCGACGGCCTAAATTTAAAGAGAACAAATTATTGATGAGAAATTTTTAAAAATAAAGCACTTAAATTAAAATTACAATATCTTTTTCCTTACCATAACCAGATTGACGAGGGAAACGGCATTGAGGGAGATGCTCCACCAGTACATGATACCCAGGATATCGCAGATGATCATGGCAATGGTGATGATGACAATCACCGAGGAGTGCAGATCCAGACCCAGAAGGACAAAGGTCACCACAAAGATGGCGGCCGCCGAAATGCCCAGATTGGTCAAAACGTCTTGCCACATGGTCAGGTATTGCTCGTAATAGACGTAGAAGATGCTGTAAGGGAAAACCTCCACCTCGCCTCGCCCTCCGTCCAGCATCGCCGTAATATTGTCGGAAATGACGCGCGCCTCACGCAGGGCATTGGTAAAGTCCTGAGACGTCTTCAAAACTGTGTGATACGTCATGAAGTAGTTGGCGCCCACGTTGATTATCTTGGTATGGTCCTCCTCGTCCGTAACTAGCTTCACGCCCTGGTAATTTCAATCATTACAGGATACGTTTCAATATGTTATCATGTCAAGAATGATAAGCTGTCGATTTAATTTACTTGTCCGTAAGCTGCATGTCCACCCTTTGCGCACGGCTGTCCGGGGTTATCCTTCAAGAACCACGGAATATACTTCAAGAAAGTTTCAGGTTCAGGCCAGGTTTCATTGATCAGCGAGACGGCGCACTTGTCGCAGAAGAAAGCGTCTATATCAAGCACAACAAATTAGTAGTACACATTTCTTCCCCTTTAAACTCTGGAGTAAAAAAAACAAACATACTAGGATCGTTCGACGGACAGAAAGCTCCACTATCAGGGTCTTCCTTGCAGCAGTCCTTAAACTGGAGCCAGTCGTTGTAATCGTCGACCCAGGATGATGGACTTGCCGCAATCAGGGTCCTGGAAGGATTCTTCGAGGCAAGGAACACCTGAGTGGTCAACGAATCAGATCTGCATCCTCGACCACCGCATATCGATTTCAGAACGTCAGGGTTGGTGTAGTTGAGCGAAGAACTCTCGCGAACGACGAAGTAGACCGGGGGACCCACAGCGAGGTACTTGGCCAGGTATTCGAAATACTTCAACACGTAGGAATCTTCCGGCATGGACAGGTCCTGATCGAGTCCCACATCGGCTTTGGGGGCCACGGCCAGGGAGAAACACAGCCAGCCGAAGAAGAGGATCATCACGGCGACGCGAACCGCGTTGGACAACAGGAAGGGCGCGTAAAAGTTGCGGAAAATCTTGTGCAGGAATCCCTCTGAAGATTCATCCTGTCCAGTAGGTTCGTTCTTCTTTTTCATCTGCACCCAGCAGCAAATGTCCAGGCGGTTGCTCTAAAATTAAGCAAGTATAATTTTTACATCTTTAATTTTAAGACAATCAAGGGTTAAATTAATATCCCCAACAAGGATTACTAATTAAGATAATTTTATAAAATTTATTTAGGTTCAATTTGAATTTGTAATAATGCAATTTTGTACATATCATTAACACATCTATTACCATTATTAGTAACATTTAGATATTTCATTTTATATTAATTTAAATACACATTTCGATATATATGACCTATACAAGATATTCAACATAACAAATCCAGTTTTTTTTTACTTCTTGGCGAGCCGTGTCCAATGAAAGGAGTCCAATGAAACAGGTGATTTGCAGCAAGAAATCCAACAAGAGGGCCATACCGGCGTACAGGGCAAAAGCTTTGACGGCCGGCATGCCGGAGAGGCTGCCCAAGAAGAAGCAGCACGACTCTGAGACGGAAGAGAGCAACATAGACGGCGCCACTTCACCCACGATGCGGCCAATGTGTTCGGCGTGCGATTCCATGGGACGCCGGGGCTCGCGCTGGTAAGTCTGCACCATGATGAAGATATTGTCCACGCCGACGGCCAACACCAAGAACGGAATAACCTTCACCGGATTACATTCAATCGTTTAAGACTGAACTCCTTCGATTTAAAGTGCAATGGCAATTACCTCAATGATGATGAGCGTGGCAGGAACTCCGATGTATCCGTAAAATCCGACGGACGCGGCGACAGACAGTAACACAATGACGACACCGCCAATGCCAAGGGTAATCTTGCTATCAATCTGGAAAACGCGACAAAACAGTTAAGGTCAATGTGGTCGTATTCTTCATGGTTAACTCAACTTGTAAATTAATTAAAACTATAAAAAAATATATGCGTATACATTTTAAACTTGTTTACAATTTCGTATTAAATAAGATTACGAATAACATTTAAACACTTAATCATAGAATATCTACACCTTTTTAAAGTACACAAAAAGAACGTTTACCAAATTTTAATCTATTTCAAATATACACTAAACGGTTAAACATATATATATATAGATATTACCAGCAGGCGTGAGAACGATGTAGCCTGTCCAAGTGCCACCGCAATGTAAGCAAACATGATGCAGTACGAAATGGCGATGGTGCTGACGTCGGACTTGCTCTCGCGTTCCAACTCGTCTTCAATGGACCGTTCAGACGAGTATGCAACCGACATGTAGGCAGGTTTCTCTTTGGCTACCCACTCTCGCATGAATTCCAAATACCTATTCATCATCAATTATTTGTTAATCACTAGTGTCTAGTATTTATTTAAAAACTGAACAAATACGTATTTATAAAATAGAGACCGAATTCTACGTATGTTTGTTGTTATAACTATTGCAGATATTTCTACTCTCAATACTACATAAAAATTATCTTCTTCATCATATAGATATCTCATATTTCACAACTAAAATAACAATAGCCGTAAAACTAGTCAACTTACGCTTTCTCCCAGGCCAGTGCTGGTTTCAATTCGGCTTTATTGGCCTTATTATCGAGCAGGATGGTAATAATCAACGTAGTGGCATTCAGATACAGCGACTCGTCTGAAACGCTGGCCGGCTCGCCATTACGGAATCCGCCGAGAGCAACGTAGGGGAAAGCAGGGCCACCGTACTCGGCCAGACAAGCGATTCCAGAGGCTGGGATGGAAGGATCTTCGGGCATCAACGGATTCCTGGGGTGAAAACGTTGGTGAATTTTTTTTTTTTTTTAAAGGAAGAAAAAATTGGATTCGTACTTGACGCAATAGGCCGCGTGATCGAGGTAAGTGTAGTTGAACTGTCCCAGTGGAGTCGTGATGACCTCGACGTGGTTGAGAAACTCTTCGCTGCCCTGCCACCAGCCCAGGGGACTCTGCACGGTGCACGCGTCGACATCGGGCGCCATGGGTTTGAAGCAAACGTCACCGAGGTGGACATCGGTAGTCTGGTTCTTATCTTCATATTGGCCAACCAGCTAACAATTAACGAGACCCACGTTTATAACACAAGTGAAAACCTTTCGCGGGCAACAACTTGAAATTACCGCGATGATGCGCTGCTGGAGTTTCAAGGCCTCCTCCAGGAATTCATGCCGGAAGATGGGTCCAAAAACTTGAGGCCCTTTGTACGACTCGTAAACAAACTGAAAAATTACAACTCAATTTACTTATATATCTTCATTTATGTTTAATAAATTCCCCGGCTATTGTCCGGAACTTCGAGTAAGGATAATTAAGACTGACTCAAGATTCGACAGAAAAAGAGGATTTATTAAGAAAGGGTAATTAGCATTTTCAGGGTGCTATTTTTGGGGGGTCGAGATTTAAAAACCCAACAAGATATTTATATATTATATATTTTTAATTTGTCATGATAGAATATTGTATTTATATGTTAACAGATTGAGGTAAGATGGAAAGACGGAATTTACCGGCGTGGAGTTCTCAGCGTGCATGATGATCTGCGCCGTCCTGTAGAAAGGAGTAAACTGCTGGTCGAAATAGTTCTTCTCCTGGCGAGAACGGCTAGTAGGAGAGCCCCACAGCTCCACAGGATCGGTGGTGATTTGCAGGAAAATGACTCCGACAGACAGGGCGACGGCAACGGCAACACCCACAAACAGAACGATCCACGGATGCTTGGCACACACTGCAATATTCCCCCGAAAAATATTACAATTTTCATCAAATTCTCGTAGTTTTTTATCTTCTAAAAATCAAGCTACTTGTTCCCCAGGAGGCAAACGAAGTCTCCAAGAATTTCTCCATGGCAGCTCCCAGTCGTTCCAGCATGGTTGACTCGTTCCACTGAATGCGCGAGTCCGTCGACGAGGTCGACGAGTCAGTAGCTCGAAGACTGCGTTTCTTGCCGCTGTTTCTCACTGCACAAAGATATAGGAATCACTTTTAGTTTATTATAATTAACGCAAGGACAAGAAAATCTGTATGCAAGGGGAAAAAGCAACGCGACAAGCCAAATCAAAAATAAATAAGTAAATAAAACAACTCAGGTCGGACTAGATTAACAATACTCAACAGTCAGGTCCAAGCCTTTAAAAGTTTTTGAAAGAATCAAAAACAGGAAACACAACATGCAGTGCAGTACGTGGATCGTCAGAGCGTGAGACGGGGTTAATGTTTAAGAGGGGGGGAAAAGGGAGGAAATCCATCACCACAAACAAGAAAAATAGAAAAGGATGAACCAAAACCCAATGTTAAAGAGGGGATGGATAGGTGGATAATACCGACAGGCTTTTTTTTGTTGTTTTTCTTGCTTTGTTACGTAAAACCTACACTTGGGCCTTGTGCCCTGTTCGGCCAGTGCAGCAGAGGAGGCGTTCGGTGGTAAATGGAGCGGCTGTGATTCGTCATCGAGCGTAGGAAGTGAGCGGGTGACGCCGGCTAGGCGTCGACCCACAGAGTCCCACCCAGACATCGTATCCACATCTTCATCCCCAGACGCTGTTTTACACGGCGGAACATTGATTGAACACAATATTTTTAAAAAACAAGAGACACTGGACACACTCTTTCAACTTGCCTACGTCTCTTCTCTTTCCAGACGTAAAACTCTTTGTTCAAAGTTTAAAGGTAAAAACAACAAAACCACAAAGTAACATATTTGATCAAGTCGTGAAAAAAAAACACATCAACCCGTTCGAAAGACCACAATAAACAATCATATACTATTTTTTCCCGAGTTGACAGACACGTCTTCCCGTAAAAAATAAAAGTGATTAGTGTTTGTTCCCCAAGTGTGCTTTGATTTAAGTTATCAACCGTAAACCTTTTTTTTTTACAAGTCAATCTTATATTAGACCATCTCGTCTGTGAATCTTTGAATTAGTGCAAGTCCGTAAAGTCCTTTTCTGTAATTGTTTTTTTAGTTCAAAAGTTCTGTGCGTTGTTTGTGTGTGTTTTTTCTTAGTGCAAATTTTATACCTTGAACCCGGCGTCTCCACACGAGGAAAACGACCAGCAGGAAGAGCGCCGTACAGCAGGCAAAGATGATACTCATGATGAAGGCATAGGCGTCGATTCCGGCGATGGTCCAGGGTCCGGGAATCGGTGGCAGAGGGGGAGGTACCGGGCAGGAGGCGCTGCAATCCACGCAGGAGCAGACGTCACTTCCGGGCTGCGCAAATATAGCGAACTTGATTATATCATTCATTTTAACTCATTCATCCATCTCAAATTACAATACGTAATGGGTCACAGGTATCTCATTACAAACGCAATGGTCATTAGTATTTTATTTAGGACAGAGATTGTTGAACTTACGACTGCCTGATTGCAAGGAATCACTTCTGGTGCATAAGGATCGATGCCTTCGGGTACGGTCTGGTTCTCAAGGACATACTGGAAGTTGATGTCAAACGGCGAGAATCCTGCACTGTCTCCCATGGAATCCAACATCCTATAACGAACAGAAAACATCGAAACTGAGCAACTTGGGAATGCCAACTATGTTATCAGTATATACTTGTGAGCGTCGCAGAGTTCACCCCAGCTACCGCAGAAGAAATTGACGGCCAGCGAGTTGGACGATGGGTTAGTCACTTCTTTACACGAATCGTACATGCCCTGGACAAACTCGTCCTTGATGTAATAATTGACATCCTTGATGAGGGTATCGTTCTCGTACGGGATCAACTCGCCGGGCTGGAGGAACTTGCTCTGCTGCGGGTGGCATGTCATGGTGCAGAAAACCAGGCGGAGATTGCGGGCGCAACTCGGACAGCGATTCACCAGACCGATGGCGATACCAAAGTTGAGATTGAGGTCCTCCACCTGCTTCGGGGCGCAGCAGAATTCACCTGAAAGCAGGAAGCAGTCAATAAACTGATTATTATTAAATACGAATCAAATAGTTACCAAATCAACAACAAATTACGAGTTATCATAATTATTAGAGAGTATATTAACTATCTATTATATTGCAACAGCTATCATTCCAGTAAAAAAAAAACATTTTACCATAACTTCGGTCTGATCATAGTTACTTCATTATTAATATATGCATGTTCATACATACAATTATTTCTAATTAAAATTGTTTTATAAGTGAGTTATATCTTGATTCGATACCGCTAGGATTATCGATGAACAGCTCGGGGCAGACATATTTCAGCATGGCGCTGTGCTGGTCGTCCAGCGGCTTGGCCGTCCCGTTGTACGCGTAATTGTAGTTGTGTCCCTGGCAGTCGACACACGTGTCGTACCAGACGCAGTGGCCATCGTCTTGGCTGCTCTTGCTCTCGACATGGTCCCTGTGGTCGTAATCAACGTACACCTGTTCAACAATACAACAAAATTAAACTAATCACAATAATACTTATGGTAATAAATAGCCAATTCAAAAATTAAACACTAGGTCATATCCCTCCAAGTTGAAAAATTTCAATCTTTTCGTAAAGGATCATGTCAAAAATGAACACGGCAAACTGAAGGAGAAAACCAAGTCGAATCGAGGGCGGAATTCATCCGTCGAACTTCCGGACTCGTATCTCTTTCTCTCTTCCTTTTTTTAAACTTAGTTCCCATTTTTACTGAAAAGAAACTGTTAACCACATCTCTTTCCCTCTCTCTCTATCTCTCTTGCATCCGTGTTCAAACAGAACAAAATGAAAATAGAAATACACGAATAAAAAAAAGGATGGCACTTTTGGCAGAAACACTCAACCACAGGAAAGAGTTTCAGTTCCAGTACAATGCGTCCGCAACCGGTTAGAAAGTTCAAAATCCTCCATGTTTTCACCGTTTTCCTCGTTTTTCTTTAAATTGATTTATTCTTGTTTCTTAACGAACATTGGCAAAATATAACTTAGAAATAACATCAATAAAGTTGAAGCCCAAATTACTGTACATTTATCTATCCATCTCTATCTGTCTATCCAACTATTTGCCAACTATCTATCAACTACCTATCTACTATCTGCTTATCCATCTACCCATCCACCTACCTATCTATCTATATTATCTCAACATCTCCCTCCCATAAATCTACGTATCTGTCTATCCAACCATCTATCAACTAGCATCTTTCTATCACCTATCTGCCTATCCATCTGCACATCTACCTAACTATCCATCTACCCATCCATCCATCTATCTATCTATCTATCTATCTATCCCTCCATCTACCTTTATATTTAGACAGAACAGCATTAACCACAACCTGTCCATACAATTAATGAAATTTCAACTATAAATCTTTAACCAAGGTGGTGAAAACGCCAAGAAATCTGCTAACCGTACGGTTAACAATTAAAACACGTTTTCACTTCCTTTCCATCCATCTTCCCTGGCGGGAAACAATGCGTCACGCGTGAAAAACCGGAGAAATAGAAAATGAAAACAATGCCCCTCGGTGGAACAACGCGGTCTACTAAGGAAGACGTTTGATCAAATTACAAGGATGGACGACATCCCAATTCTGTCATATCGATATTTTGACACGATATATCAAGAAACAGACTAGATTATAAACAACCCAAGACAACTGTCGATGATACGATATCCAACTCGATACAACATGCTGCACAAAAAAGTATGATATATTAGTACATTGACATTTGATACGATAAACTACCCAACCCCACAGTTATGCCCTGTATCGATATATCTTATATGACACTTAATGTGATAAATCATGCCTAAATCAATATTTTATATGTAATGCGATATATCGTATAACCGTTTAAGATTATAATAAATTTAGCAAAACGTAATCCCATTAATTCCGTTTTTCAATGAATTTTTATAACGATACTTTTAAATTAACTTTACGTTACTTTCCTAACTTGTAGGCTTGTAATATAAACCGGGCATATTTATGTATTAGCAATTACAAAATCGACTAATTTCATCAAAAGTTAATTACACACTCATATTGATCTGAAACTAATGTAACCAGAAAAGATGAATTGAACGCGGCGATATCGTATTATATCACATAACCTATAATGTAAACCCAATCAAACCCAATTTAAGGTTAACAGGTAAAAACTAAGTTGCCCATCTTATTTATAAACTGTCAGTTCATTTTCGAGTCATACTGTCACGAGGGTTCTCCAATTGGGGCCAATGATGTGAGAGAACCACGTTTTCGGGCCAAGGTCGGGCCTACCTGCGCCTCCTCTTGCTGCGTCACTCTGAACGGGCAATTTCAGCAACGCTACCGACATGACGCTTTCCCCCTTCGGTAAATTCAAGGTGACGACCAAGTAAAACGGTAAAGAGCCATCAACGATCCTTCTGTTAATCACAGATTCCATCCCTGTCTTCTGATTCGCCCTTCTTACGAACGATTTGAATGCGGCGACGAATAAACACAACTTGAAATCGATATCAAGTCGACTCGCACGAAAAATCAACTCCACTCTATACCGATCTCGTTTGTTAATGCTGGGCTAAACGTATTATCAAAAGTACCTTGTTATTAGCTGATTCCATGTTTTATCATTTTTTGAGATTTTCTTCAAATCTAGTACATTTGGTTTTTAAATTCATTCCAGTGTTTCAAGTATTTATCGTGTTGTGATTATTGTAATTATTTAAATGAGCGTTAGTTGACTTATTATTATTTGCAGACACTCTGATCTTTTAAAAAAATTACATTTTTTAGGTAAATGTTTGCCTACGCGACATTCTTTAGCGCTCGTTGATTGTTTATAAACCACAGGTGACCGTTTGAGAAAGCAGCTTTAGCTTTGCGTGAGAAATTCTCGGCCCAAAATCGACAAGGTCAAAAAAGAACCGTTTCTATTGGCCTCAGGGCTAAAGGAGATTCCCAGTTCGTCATTTTGTCACTTTCCGACTTCTATTTAAGTCCAAGAATTCAACTCGACTTTGACAGCCGGAAAATTTAAAAAAAAACGACTATAAAATCGACCATTAGGTCGTCTAACATTTTCAGGAAAATTTAATTAAGTCGATATCGAAAAATCCCGATTCCATATAGACAAAAACTCGACTCGATATCGCACAAAAACTTGACTTTATATCGATAAAATCCCGGCTCGATATCCAACTTTCACAAACAAGTCCAAGTCGATTGTGAAATCAACTTAAACCCAATCTCAGACCAATAGCCGTTAGTCTAACCTAAAGCAATCGTTTCCTGATTGGTCAAGATGAGTCACGTGACCGCTAGACGACAAATGACAAAAAGAAGAACCGGGATATAAACCAAACTGGCAGAAAAACAAACTGGAAAACTGTTGCGTCATCGAAGCTGGGTGTAGTACCTGCCGGCGTCAAGTATGGAAGACGCTGCCCCAGATTCCGTAGACTCAACCTATGCAAATGAGATGGGCTCGACCCCGACAAAGAAAGTGAAACGCGTCCGACATTGAAATTCTCAACGCGTTGACCATTTTATATTTTCCTTAGATTTCATCAAATTTGACTCTTTTTAATGAAGTAATAAATGTAAATGTTGACTATATCCCAGCACCAAATTTGGCCTCAAGTTTATCTCACTGACTCTAGTTTACCCCAATCCTTGACGTGTGCAAGGATAGCAAAGCTAAACAACCGTAAACGAAAATCAAACTCCAAACCGTTGTCTTTCCAATACAAAGTCGTCCTTGTGCTCAGTTGCACTTGAAAAAAAAAACTATAAAAAAGGAAACCTTGGCGCTCTGTTCAGAGAGAGAACCTTTCACTTTCCAAGCCGAAACTTGTTATCTGCGTTCCTGCTGGCGTCAAATCGACTAAATTCTTTAAAGCAATTTCTATCTTAAAAATTATTTTTAAACCCCAATTTTCCCAATAATGTAAATTTCTAATTTAAGCTTCCTGATCTGTTATTTGCGGTTCAGATTAAAGTTAAACCTACCCTTGATTTGGCCAATCAAGTAAAGCGAAACGGGGGAAAAGTCTCGTAATAATGAGGAAGTTCGGTAGCCTTCCTCCATTTACCAACAGATTGCATTAGAAGCAGTTTCTAGAAGCTGAAAGCCCTCATTGATCGATACTGGAGCGCACGAGTGGGTGACTGAAACGGAAGAAGGTGGGGGGTAGAGAGGGTGGTGTTACATGGTACCACGATTGACGTCATCGCGAGGCTCCGCCCCTTGACCCCGCCTCAAGAATCCTTACGAATACATTCAAACTACAAACAATGGCCATCATCCCATTATATTAAACCGGGCCCTGTGAAACGTGGAAACGAGACGAGACTGTCGAGTTCCGAGATGACTCGTCCCACCGCGCGACCCTGTTTCCGTGTTAACCATAACGTTGAATGAAACGTCAAATTTCTTGTTTGAACTGAAACAGAAAGTTGAGACGAAATGCCACGAACTTCGGTTCAAAACCCGAGTCTTTTGACTCCACATCAGTTCTCCGCAAAGTCATCATCGACAAACCAAGACTACCTGCACTCATCGCCAGACCGACGCGTTCCTGGGGGGTTAAAGTGATATAGTTCAAAAAAGGGTATACGAACCGCTTCGTGGTCTTCACTCTGAGCCGAAACCGGTAAAAATGGCGTTGCAGCAAGTATACAGAGAGTCAGTGCAACTCCCAATCTGTGACAGGCACTCATCCGTCCCATTTCAAAGGCGCTTTTCTGAAAAAAAAACATCAAGAAAATGCGTGTTAGCTTTTACGGTACAACAGCGGACCAATGACACATTAATAAATAGCCTAATTTTCTACTTGAATAGAGCGGCCGAAAGGTAAAGCAGCCGAGAATATGTCGAACGCGGACATTGCCAAGGTCTTCGCCCCAAGGCGCGCCCTGCTCTCAGCGGCAAACGGCCACTACGCGTGAGCCATTTTCTTTCGAGGCCGGTTTTTCTTTTCATTAAATTTGTTTCTCCCGGCGTGAATCTAAAAAGATGTTACTTACTGACAATGTTGCTATCCGACTATAATATCTTCAACCGATGACGTGACAACAAAATCTCCTCCCGAAAATAAAACAAGAAACTGAAACTTGGCAAGTAATACAACGAGCAGGGACGCGGCGAGGTCCGTAACGGTCGCTGCTCGACTGCTATTGCGCACGGTTCAAACGTAGTCGACGTACAAGTATAAAGGCACTGTATACCCCGCGCCAAGCATAAATAGAAGCGGCATCTGACGCTTTTCATACCCCAGGACTAAGGAAAATAGGAGCGGCATTTACGTTATCAGATAATCCGCCTTTTGAGGCTTCCTGTTGTTCTCTTTTTTTTTAAACTGCTTGGCTTCAAGTGACCAACCGTGTAGTGTCGTACGTGATGACGCAAATATACGGAAGTTGCAATGAAACCGAAAGCTTCTAAAGATAAGGCTAAATCTATTTTTCCGCGTTCGGGGGTTTGACTTGTCAGTCAGCGCTGTGTTTCAGTATTAAACTGTGCAATACATTTGTGCATGATTACATTTTATATGGCAAAACCAATCAACAACGATACGATTATTTTTACAGTTAAACGAGATTTGGTTATGCAGAACTTCCTGCTACCGTTTCAAACCCCCCATCGCAAGATTAAAGTTCATTTACATCGCGTCCTTGCTTTCATTCCATTCGTTATATCACTGTTTTAAAAACGTAATGAAAAACTGACACTTTATAACATCAAGAATCATTTGTTCCAGAAAAGCCGTTCACTTCCTGTATTGAAACATAGGCTTGGAAGCTGAATTCTTGCGAAACCCAAATTGAATCACGCTTTTCGATGAAACGCTACAACCACAGACGCGTAGGAAAGGATTGCGTAATCTCTGCATTTGAGTCTCTGACATTTGAAAAACCCTCACGGCATTTGCTAACCGGTTCTTGCCGAGTCATTCCAGCAGCAGCCCACACGTGTACTATAGGAAAATCGACTGGAATTTCCAATTAAAACTATTCATTTGAACTCCCTATACCGTGCGTATAAATGCTAAAACCAATACTGTCTATAAACCTTCCAAAACCAGTCGAGTTGAGTTTATTTAAAACCAACTGCTTTTTGGGTTCACTCCACGGCAGTTGCTGCATAGGAGCCACACATGTGCACATGTTTCAACAGTAAATTAAGGTTTTCCTTAAACCTTTCCTTTTAACAGTTTGAGACCATATGTTACCATGCATGGCGCAGATATTGCAGCAGCGAGGCAAATCTATAGACTTCTCCCTGCTGGACTTTTCCATTTCAAAAGAATTAAATTTAAATTGCAATATTTTCCACCTTTGAAATGGCTTTTAAATTTTAGATTGGATACAGAAATCTAAGCCTTGATCAAATATATCACAGGATGACAGTGTTGTTTACGTTTCCGTGTTTGATTTCGCCCAGTAGAGCCATTTCTATCAACGATTACAAATCACGTGCTCTAGCTTAAAGCGCTTAATACACGTCGATCAGTCCACCTTTAGATGATGGACTATGAACGTCTAACAAAACAAGTTGCAGCCACCTTGCAAAGATAAACCCGCGTGTTATCGACTTCGGAGCTCGTAGCAACCGAGAGTTGGAAATTTCCTTCACGCGCACGCGTATATGTAACAATTTGTTTTTACAGTTTTCCTGTATAGATCTCTTATATGCACACACTTGAATTTATAAATTAATTTAGCTACGATTTAAAACCGCTTGACGGTTCATGAGGCACTGATTAGAGATGACCCGTCTTTGTCACACAACGGTCATCAATTAATTAAAGTGTATTTTTAACCTTGGGCTAATTGTCTTAGGTAACATGTTTATTCACGTAAAAACCACTTTTCATCATTATCGGTTAATCACACCACGGATAGGTCACACGGGACAAGGAAGCAGCGTACACAGTCAGCACACACATCGAAGTGTAAATGTCAACATTTCAGATAACTTTGAACCGATGTTTTTCAACTTTATTTCTCTTGGTTATGTCTTATCCCACCATTCGCTGAACATGTGGTTAAATAATAATTAAATTATAAATGTAACTAACAGTACTGGCAACGCTGTAGCCCCCTCAGAACTTCAAGCAGACGAAAATGGCATAAACTGCTGTACATCTCAAGTTTGACCATTGATGATATTATTTGAAAGTAGACGTTGCCAAACTGTACAAGTTTCGCTTTCACTTGCTTGCATTCCAAACACGCACGATAGGGCCAATTGGTCGAGAGGAGAACCGCGTACCCGCGAAAGAAATTCAGACAATGAACCAAACCAAAATATTTAATTCTATTTAAATCAATTTCCAACAAACTACTACGAAATATATGCATATTTGTTGTGTACAATATATTCTATCGGTCTAGGACCTGAGCATTTGAAAGTGTCCGCCATCTTGACGTTCTATTTATCAGCTGATGGTATCCTTTACGGATATAACTGCAAGTCTACCTCTATAAAATAAGAGCGGGAAAAAGATTTTTGCGAGAAGTACATTGTTCACTGCAAATGTGTGCCTATGGAGCCTTATGAAAAGGGTCACGTGGCGTGACGTCGNTAAGGTCTAGGATTTTCTACTAGGGTCTGGACTCTTATAGAGTACGGTAACACGCACAGGGCGTGTGCATTACGAAGATGTCCGCCATCTTGACGGTATGGCTCTCAGAGGATTGCATTCTTTTCCAGCATCCAAACTTTGGTTGACTATTTTTTTATAACCGTCGGTAGACAAGCCTATGGAGTCCTATGAGTTGTCACGTGACTTGCGTCATACTGTGTAAGCCCCATAGTCGAAAACTATAAACTCTCTCATTCATTAGAAGTCTATAGAAAGACGTCAAGACCAGAAATTAGGAGCTTTCGCGGTAAACATAAGATTGCGGTGTCGGGCCTGCGTCCACAATGGCTATTGTTTTTCCTATTTCTGTAAAGCTCAATTTACTATCTCTTTCTACAGAATATAAGTTCGCATAACCACTTTCACTAACCAAGCTCGAAAAGGTCCGTCTGAATCGCCTTTTTTTCTAAAGCGTCTTAATGACACCGCCGTTTCGGACATAGTTATGTTACAATTAAAGAAGCTGGTACATATCAACTACACTTGTAAAGAGAAACGGGAGAAACTGGTAAAGTTATAGCAGACGAACTAGGGCGCCTCTAACGGCGAAATTTCGCATCAAGAGGACCGTTTCAATACATATGCGCCATCTTGTTCAGTATTTGCAGTCTATGGATCAATTTAAGTGTAATTATTAAAGTTCGATTTATTTTAAAATTATGTTTATAGGTTACTCTTTGGTCATTCTAAATGTGTGATAACTTTTACTTGGTACAGTTTTATACGCGAAAAGTACGGCGTGTTTCCGCTGTGCTCTTCATCAGATTCACCGCTGGGAAAGTTTAATCTTCCTTTTCTTTTGGCAAACTTCAACTTTAACCCGTGGGTAGTTTACGGAGTCCTTGACATACCTATGTCCAGTCATGTAAACGACAATGCTAGACTTGTATGGTTAGATTCTGTCGATCGCTTGTATCGATTCGTTGACCAGCTTTTGACGAGTTCGGACCAACTTCATTTCAGTTTTGTAATTCTTCATCAACCTGGCGGGAAATCAAGTGTTTAAATAAATGAAGACTGATAATCAAGACGAAACGCGCCGGTGAGGAACTTTCCCTTGGCACAACTATGGAAGCTTTCACAGAGCTGAGTTATTGGGCCGTAATGCCGAGCTACCGCAAGCTATCTGGTGTTCAAGGTCTTTCTTACGGCGAGGGCTCTTCTTCAACAACTATGCTCCACGAACATCCCCTTACCGTGAAAAAAGCTCAATGGTTTTACCCAGTGCCACAGAAACGAAAGTGAAAACACCTGGGACTGATCGAAAGGCAGCAGGACACATCGATCGGGCGACTATTCAGAGTGCCCGTCAGCGACAACGTAGGTTCTGAAACAGGTTTGTCGAAATCCATATCTAGGACACGAACGCCAAGCTAAATCTGGACACCGGCAAAAGGGAAAATAAGTGCCTCTTATAAACACTTTTGATTCTTTTCGTCACCGTCAGGACAAATAAAAACTCTCGCTTTTTACTTTCAGAAAGTTCTGGTTATATTTCACATCGTCTGAAAAATCTCAACTGATTAGGTCCACCAATTCCACACAACACTCGAAATGATAACAATAACGTGGAAACTAGCTGTCTTTGTATAGATAGATAGATCGGTAGACAGATAAACAGATAGGTAGATGGATAGACAGATGGCAGATAGACAAATAGATAAACACACGTAGATAGATAGATAGACAGATGGACAGACAGATAGATAAACACACGTAGATAGATAGATAGACAGATGGACAGACAGATAGACGTGACTAGTATTACGATATTAATGTCAACATTTCCTGAAGATCATTTATCTAAAGTCACGCGTTAACAATTGTAGTACACCCTTTATTTTACTAGTTAATCGCGTAATAGTTAATTTTAAATAACAACGTTCGCTTAAAATCGTGAGAAGGTATCGTGTTCCCATTCTTATCAAGTTCTCGTCGTCGTGTGTTTGTCTGCGTGAGTATTTTAGTTGCAACCTCTTCGATAATGACGTCAGCGTGAAAGGTTGCCAAAAAGAGTTCAGCATAACTGTTTGATTCGTAAGACGATAGGAATTGGCTAAACAATTGTCTAATCATCAGACAAGCCTCGTTGGTACTAGATGATTTGCATTCCATGGTTCATTACGGTTAACAGATAATATCTTTATAACATATAAGTATGACAAGGTGTAATTAACATCAAAATGACATCAGTCA
>JAIQCU010000726.1:0-37573 GCA_022114935.1 Leptestheria dahalacensis
AATCAGTGAATCAACCAACAGTTATTCAATTTCTATATCAATCAAGGTTCTATATCTGTGGCCATGCCCTTCATAAAGTTCGCCTGCTAGTCTTCAAATTTCACGTGCAACACCAACACTATCACGTCGTAATGCATAGTCGTAATGGGAGCCGGGTTTCATGACTTGTTAAACGACGTTAAAAGCCAATAGTTTTCAAAACAGTTTTTCAATGCTCTTATTTCTCTCCCACCATTGGTCGACATAGACAAGGGTTCAAGTCCGCCACCTTGGTCCGTGTATTGGTATACCCCGTTATCCATCTAGTATATTCTACATCTGTGGTCATGCCCTTCCACATGCCGGGTTTCACGACTTGCTAAACGACGTTGAAATCCAATAATTTTCAAAACAGTTTTCAGTTTCTATATCAATCAATATTCTATATCTGTGGCCATTCCCTTCATAAAGTTCGTCTGCTAGTCTGCGAATTCCACGTGCAACACCCAACACCATCACGTCATAATGCATAAGCAACTTGCTCGTTGATACTCGGAATTTGTTTCCTGTCCTCCGGCGCTGGGCCTTATAGGCTCTTCACCCGATTGATAAATAATCAGTGATACAACAGTTACACTATATGATAATTTAAAAAAACATCAGGAATCAGATACGAGCGTGTTTTATTGATTTAAAGTAAAAGTCAGAGCCCTAAAAGTATCTACGGTCTATATACTGCCCAAGCATTGGGCGGGTTTCCTTTTCCTTTTCCTCCTTCAAGTTGAAAATGGTTTTACGCTGGTTTTGCGACGGAAAAATTCAGACGCTTTACTGCAACGGACAGTTGACAAAATTCTGACGCTGTCGGGGTTTGAACTCCCAACCTTTGGATTTCCAGTCCGGCACGTTGCCTTCTGAGCTATGAATACTTGTTGATAAAACTGTCTTGTTCCTCAAATAAAAGGAAAAATGGCAATGATATCAACGAGGGGTTGGCAACTCATAATGGAAGCGTACGAGACTTCCTTGATTTTTTTTTATATTTCGTGATTAAAATGGATAAGTACAAGACGCCAATGATTATTTTGTGATTTTCGGTGATTTCTCAACGGGATCTGTCGAATGCACTAATTTTAATTTCTGTTCCTCTAAATGAACAGTAAAATTGATTACTATAATGATTAATACATCTGGCGGTAGCACACCGTGATTTATTAAAATATTAATATTTATAAGAAGGCTGGTTTCTAGCGAAAACGCCGGGAATTTCGTGAATGAACTTAAAAGTAACTTGTTAGTCTTCAAGTAATTGTTCGCCGCGGGTTTCGCTACTGGCTTAGCCATGCCCACAGATCAAGTATAAACTAAATTGATTCCCTCCTCCAAAAAAAAGGTGAGCGAGTAAGAGGGCTCTGCAGTAGCAGCTTTCCACTACCAAGTGGCTGCCTCAGCCCATATTTGGAAGTTTTTTTGGTTTTTCAGGCCAAGTTAGGCTCCCCCTCCGAGGGGAGCCGGGTTTCACGACTATAAAGGACGTTAAAAACCAGCAATTTTCAAAACAGTTATTCAATTTCTATATCAATCAAGATTCTATATCTGTGACCATGCCCTTCATAAAGTTCGTGTGCTAGTCTGCAAATTACACGAGCAACACCAACACCATCACGTCATAATGCATAGTCATAATGGGAGCCGGGTTTCATGACTTGTTAAACGACGTTAAAAGCCAATAGCTTTCAAAACAGTTTTTCAATGCTCTTATTTCTCTCCCACCACTGGTCGACATAGACAAGGGTTCAAGTCCGCCACCAGGGTCCGTGTATTAGTACACCCCGTTATCCATCTAGTATATTCTATATCTGTGGTCATGCCCTTGCACACATGCCGGGTTTCACGACTATAAAGGACGTTAAAACCAATAATTTTCAAAACAGTTTTCAATTTCTATATCAATGAAGATTCTATATCTGTGGCCATGCCCTTCATAAAGTTCGTCTGCTAGTCTGCGAATTCCATGTGCAACACCCAACATTATCACGTCATAATGCATAAGCAACTTGCTCGTTGATACTCGGAATTTGTTTCCTGTCTTCCGCGCTGGGCCTTATAGGCTCTTCACTCGATTGATAAAAAATCAGTGATATAACAGTTACACTATATGATGATTTAAAAAAAACACATCAGGAATCAGATACGAGCGTGTTTTATTGATTTAAAGAAAAAAGTCAGAGCCATAAAAGTATCTACGTTCTATATCCTGCCCAAGCATTGGGCGGGTTTCCTTTTTTTCCCATCTTCGGACAGACAACCGAGCAACACATTAACAACTACGGCAAAGAGTTCCTTACGCCAAACAAGCCTATTGTTGTTGCGTTTTGTGAATTCCAAAATTTATTAAGAAAGCAGAATATCGAAAATAAAAACTCGGGGTGAATTTTCATGGCGATCCAATGCAGTAGATCAGCACCGGGGCTTTTCATGTACAGTTTTCCATCACTGTCGTATGCAATAGCGTCTGATCTGACTGGTTAAAAAAAAAAGTGTGCGTTAAGGTAAGATCGATAATGACAGGTTCTTGTCTATTCTAATTTCTAAAGCAGTCCTAGTCACCACCGGATGTCCAGAGGACCGAAAAAAAGATCATGCCAATTGTTAACATCATTAAACTTGTCTACGTTAAGACTTGGCTATAGGAATGTGAAACTGTGCAACCTGTGTTACCCGACACGCGAAGAGTACATTTATTGCATACTTTCACGATCGATCAAACCGGCGTTCCCGGCGCTTATGTGCAAAACTCCAGAAAGTTCATCTATAAAGGAAGCTCAAGTCCAATTTACATTTTTAGGGTGTTGACAGTATCGTCAAACATGAGAGCATGTGAAGCGCAGCAAATTCCACATTACCCGGACGAGATGTTTTCTGACTGATTGTGCGCCATTTTAATTTTTTACTAAGGATGCATGACTAAAAAGCAAATTATGTTCTTCTTTACAAAAATATAGGCTGTAGCTGCGGCAGTCTGTAATCGACGAACGCACGACTTACAAACGATTTCTGAGAAAAATCGATCTTAAACTTCAGTAAACACCTCTAAGTGTGCGCGTTAAACTGTCACCCGAAGTCCTCTCCGTCGAAGAAATTGATTCAGCTGAACTCCCCTTACTTGGAATGGAAAGCTTCGCCGTTGGGGACTATGTGGTGGACTCATCGTTCGACGGATATTCATAGGGTGATCATGTCGGCTAGGGAGGTAAACGTGAACAAGTAAAGCTATGGCCACCTGAAGGGGTACGTTTTAGCATCGCTGAGAATAAAGAAAACGCAATTCGGTTGGTCCTTCAAACGGAAGCTCAGTTCAAAATAAGATTTATACGGATGGGTCGGTATGCCAAGCTAATGCAGGGTTTGCCGTGTATATAGTGCACGCAAACCTGGCTCAAGGCACTGTTGTGCGGAAGGGCCGATTGACGAACACATTTCAAAGTTATTTTACAGAGGCGGCAACGTTGGCATTGGCGCCCGAAATAGCAATTGTATCGAAGCTGCAACAAATTCTCGTATTCTCAGTCGCCAATTCGGTTTACACTTCACACTCAGAAATCAAGGTGTTTTAGATCCATGTACCAAAAGAGCCAAAGAACGGCTGATAGGGGCAGCGCAATCCATGCAAATTACATTGGTTTGGTGCACAGGTCACGCAGGTTCATGGGGATTGAAACAAAGGAAGATTAGCGGTACGCGCTAATTGACGTTGTCGCCGGAAGAGGAGGGGGCCTCGTGAAGGACACGTCAATGGTCAGAGGTCGACCTGTCAAGTCACAGGCCGAACCTCTCGCGAACAATTTAATTTTGCTATACATTTGTTTTGAGTAGCTGCGTTTTTTTTATCGTTTTGTGTTGTGTGCTGTTGGGCTCCTGGTTTTATCGGAAAGCTATTATCCTCCGTGTTGTTGTTTTTTTTCTGGTTTTGGCGAGTGGCCAGCTTTGGATGGGGCCAGGCTGGTGGTCCGCCCTGGTGGGGTCGCATTGGTACGCATTTGTGCATTGTTTATTTGCTTCGCCTGATGTTATTTTTCTGATTGTTGGGGGCATAGGCGCACCAGCGCACTTGCTACGTGCGGCTCGCTGCTATGTTGGTTGGCCTCGTCATGAGTGGCGCCACTAGCCGGCCCTCCACCCACTTTCACCCCCCTCCCCCTTCCTTCGCCTTACTTCCTTCCTTCCTCCTTTTTCGCCAACTTGGCCCTCCTTTCGTCCTATTTTTTTTTTCTCTCCTTCTCTCTTTCCTTTGTGCTTTCCCGGAGTGGTGGTGCATATCAGCCCTCCCGGGCTCCGTGCTTTGGGCTTCTTCTTTTTTTTTTTCTTTCCGTCCTTGTCATAGTTTCTTTATTTTTTTTTCTTGCTTTCTTCAGCTCTCTCGCGTGCTTGCTAGTTTTGACTCTCGCCTCGTGTAGCTGCTTTCACTGCTCGCTATTGCCGTGGTCCTGCGTCTGCTATGTCACCTGCGTCCTGGCATCTCGGGTGTCATGGTGCCCGTCACCCTCCCCGATCCTCTCGGAGCTCTGCTCTCCACTTTTCCGGATGGCTCCGGTGGATGCCCCCGACGTCTGGGCCGAGTACGTCATCTGCCTCCTTGGATCCCCCACCCCCGAGCTCAGTGCCGTCGGTACCTGGACCGGGGGCGCATGCAGGCACGCTCCCTTCATGGGCCTATAGTGGCTCCGGGGCACCACTCCCAGGGGCGCCTTATTGGCCCGGGTGGGCCGCGGGCGCTCCCCACGCCCCGCCGCCTGTGACCTGGTACGCCCCGCCGAACTACCCTTCGTGGTGGTATCCGCCGTCGTCCCGCGCCGGTTGCCCCTTATCTCCCAGCTTGGGGTCCCTCGGCACCTCCTGGGGTTGGCCCGGGCCTGGCTGGTGAGGTTCCTGTGGCCCCTCGATGGGTAAGTGCTTACTCGTGCCACGCATCCCGCTTGTGGCGCCACCGCCGTCCATCCCTATACCTCGTCCGGAGTCCGGCGGGGTGCCGTCTAGGGGTATGGTTTCTCGGTGTTCTTTCTTTCCTTTCTTCATGTATTCCGCTCGCTTACCTGCTGCTCTTGCCGGCTTTAGACTCGCATCCTGCTCTCACCGCCGCCGCTGTGCCGGAAGTTGTTCCCGTGGGGTTGGCCCCAGTGGGGGGTCCTGCTGCTTCTGCTGCCTTGCCTCGTCCCCAGAGGTCGATCCCTCCAGGTATGGCACACTTCGACCCCGGGACATTGGAAGCGCTGTTGGCCCCCTTGGGTTGGGTAGAGTTCGAAGAGCTGCTGACGCCGGAGCACGACGACCCCGTGGTGTCTGGATCGGAGTCTTCCAAACTGCCGAAACGCTCTCGCATCCACTCCCTTTACCTTTGGTTGCAGGCTTTTGCCATCTTTGCGGTGGGGCGCACTTGGGTGGCCACGGACCCACGCGACGTTGCCCGACAACTATTCACCTACATGAGCAATTTTCTTCACCATGCGGCCCGTAATTCACTGCGGTCTTCTTTGGCGCTTGACCGGGCGTGTGCACGTCCGCTTGGCCACGTCCTCGGGGGCTGCTTGGGATGACCCGGCTTTGCTGTCAGCGGCGGCTACAATGTTTTTTCGCCTTCTGCTCTGCTGTCTCCGTGTTTCCGGTGCCTTTGCCAGGGGCATGGCCCTGACCGTTGTGCCTCCGAGCAGCCCGCTTCGCTCCCGGCCTCGACCGCTGCCGCTGTAAGGGTTCGCTTCACACGTGGGGTGGTGACAGCCCAGCCCAAGGTGAATTGTGCTTCGACTTCAACGCGGATCGGTGCGCACGGCCGGATTGCCGCTATTTGCATGTCTGCTCGGTGTGTAAGCTGTCGGGCTACTCCACGCGCGGTCATGACACCCGGTCCGACGCTCGTCAGTCAACCGGCCCGCTTGGCCCGTCCCCGACCGAGCGGGGGCGGCGCTCCTAGTGGGGCCCCGTCGCTGCCGCCACCGACGCCGGTTAAGATCGACGTGTTCTGTAGCCTGTTAGAAAAGCACGTCTGGGCGGCAGCGGCTGATAAGTGGCATCAATTTTTACGCGAGGGCTGTGAGGTGCGGTACCGGGGTCCTCGGCAGGTTCGCGTGGTCCCCAACCACCCGTCGGCGACGGCTAACGCCAGTGCCATGTCCGCCGTCATCAAGAAACAAGTCGAACTTGGGTTCTCCGGGGGCCCTTCCCGTCCCCACCGTTTGATTGCTTAAGTGTGAACGCCCTTGGATTGATCCCAAAATCCAACGGGAGTTTTCGCCCCATTTTGGATTTATCGCGTCACGGAGGTACCAGCGTTAACTACGGCATCCTTGCTGCCGTTGCGATGGTGACGCACGAGGCTCTGGACCATGTGCTCCACCTGATTCACGACGCTAGGGGTCCTCCTGCTGGATGGCGAAGTTCGATCGGCGCCATCCTTACCGCTTGATTCTGGTGCGGCGGGAGGACTATCCACTCTTGGGGTTTTGCTGGAACGGGGAATATTTTTTCGGTGTGGTGCTCCCGTTCGGTCTCCGGTCAGTCCCTGCCATCTTCAGCGAATTTGCTGACCGGCTCGCAGATGCAATCCGTGGAGCGGCGTGGGAGGCCGGTGTCAGCTATTACCTGGATGATTTCTTCATGGTACCGAACTCCAGGGAGCGTTGTGAGAGGCTGCTGGAGGTAGCGCGGGCGCTCCTACGGTTGTGTGGGATCCAGGAAGCTCCGGAAAAAGGGGCAGGGCCCACTCTAGCGTTCCAGTTGCTTAGTGTCTGGACCAATGTTGTCATGATGACGCTCTCCGTTCCCCCAGCCCGGCTAGAGGCCATCCTCGGCGAGCTACGCAGTTTTGGCAGTGCACGGTCGTGTACGAAGCGCTCGCTCCTCTGCTAACTGGGAAGCTGGCGTTTGTTGTGTCCTGCATCCCGTGCAGTCACACGTTCTTGCGGCGGCTGATCTACGCGGCCTTCAAGGTGCAGTCACCACACCATCGGATTCGTCTCTCGCTGCCCCTTCGCCTCGATCTAGCGTGGTGGAGTACATTCCTGCCAGCGTGGAATGGCCGGGTCTCGATACCTTGTCCCGACTGGATCACCGGATGTTGAACTCTTCACCGACGCGACGGGCTCGGTGAGCTGTAGTGCAGTTTGGGGTACCTACTGGTTCGCAGTGCCATGGACTTCCACGATCTTGGCCTGTGGTGGTTATTCGATAATGTGGAAGGAGTTGTTTCCCATCGTCCTGGCCAGCTTCGTCTGGGGACCCCAGTGGGTGGGGCGTCGCATCTGTTTCCATTGCGATTTTGATTCCGTCGTCCGTGCGGGCCCGGGCGGGCACCAGTCGCCCCCCCCCCTCGGTTGCGGCATTGTTGCGGCAGCTCTTCCTCGTCTCGGCCCAATACCAGCTGGTCCTGGCCTTCCAGCATGTCCCGGGGGTTCATAATGCTGCAGCTGACGCATTATCTCGTCAGGACCTGGTGAATTTTCGCGCTCTACGTCCGGACGCGGACGACCTACCGCTGGAACTACCGGCTCAGGCTCTGCACTTCTTGGCACACCCGTCACTGGAGTCGGCAGTAGTTTCGTCGCTCGCTATTTAGCTGTCCCAAGTGTTCGTGAGTCTTCTTTTTTTCCCCTCCCAGTAGCGTGCTGCTGCGCTGCGGTGCCTAGCCTGGCCTCTAATGCCTCTGTCCTATGCCCTCACTCTACCTCTTTCAGGAATTCTGCTCTTTACTGGTTTAGCGCCCGCTACACGCCGGGCTTATCACTCTTCAATCGCCAAATTTCGCTGGTTTTGCCTTACTAGGGGCCTTCGGCAGTTGTCGGCTTCTGCGGAGACCTTACTCCGGTTCATCGCATCGTTGCGCGAGTCCCAAACCTCTGCCACGGCGGCGCGCATGGCGCTGGCGGCGATCCGATTCGCCCACGTTCTGCACGGTTGTCCCTGGATCCTGTTGTGCTGCTCGCAATGTGGGGCTTGGACCGCTAGGGAGGCGCTCCCCCCGCCCTCGTGACCAATGTTGGGCCGCCGATGTCGTCGGGGTGCTCCGCAACCTGGACACAATTACACATGATGTCTGGGATTCCCTTCTTTGTGTGTGGCTTCTGCCGTGCCCGCTCTACCATCGGTTCCCTCACTGGTGTCCCTGGCGGTGGGCTAGTTGCCTTTTTGTGGTCCCCCCCCCCTTTGTAGTTGCGTTATTCCGTTGCCATTGCAGTACAATTTGTTGCCGTGTTGGCCTTGTAGAGTTTTGGTCCCGTCTTCCTCTTCCTTGGGGGGGGAGCATTAGTAGAGCTTTACCTAATCCAAGAGGATCGTGGGGGAGGGACAAACAAAAGAGGTAATAAGAGGGCGGACGAGAAATTTGGGGCGGGTAAACTATTGCTCCAAGGTACGGCGGCCCAGGGACAGAGTCAGGCCCGCCGCCTTGGCCGAGAGGACCGGGAAGACCACCGCCTGCGAACCTCTTCCGGTCACTCGGTCCGCCAAAAGATAGAGAAAATGATGGGTCGGTCGGACATGATACCGAGTGCCGGGGCCAAGCCGAAGCAGCGGCGACAATTGTTCTTTATACATCGTAGATACTCCGTAACCCGTGATAAATATAGCCTTCCCTCAAGATTTACTTTTACCGCAAGTCGTATGGCAAAACTGAATAAAGAAAGCTACACAAGTGTGGGCTATTTTAATGTTTAACTGTGCTGACAATCACTTTCATTGACGGCAATCAATCAAAGAAGTAAAAGAAATTCTTTGACAGTGAAATAGTGTTGTGGATTGAATTAATTTCAATTTAATTAAGGGTATCTCGTTGCTTCTGCAAATTCAGTTATTCGTTCGTACCCTTAATTTGCGTTTGTTCGACTCCCCTATTTCGACTGGTTATTTGCCTTTCATTTAACTTCCAAGTCCCTACAGGTTGATATAAACCCACTCGACCATATCATCTTTTTTCCATCTTGCAGCTGAAGTAACTCTTTTTCCAATTATCGTTTCTGCGTTCTGCCAGTCAATTGGATGAAAGCTATTGTGATTTGGAAAAGGCTGCGCCTGCCAAAAAGAGTTGACCCTCGCTCGATTGATAATTAATCGTTTACAATACAGTTACACTATATGACAATTTCAAATATTATAAATCAGAGGACGAGCGTATTTTAATTATTTCCAGGGAAAGGTTAGAAGCTTGAAAATATCAACGGTCGGTATACTGCCCAAGAATTGGGCTGACTGGCTTATTTGAACTTTTATTCCCTTGAGAGATTAATAGCTACTGTAGATTTACGAAAATAAGAATCTTATTTAGGTTTATAAATGGTTTATATAATCCAGTAAAGATCGCCAGTGAAGGTTGTTTTTATCGCCCGCTAGCAAAGGTAAAAGTGAGTCAAAATTCACTCCAGGGTCCTATAATGGACCCCAATATTGCCGGGGATTTAACCTATTGTAACCCTGAATCGGTAATCAATTCCGAATCCGCAAATCACCCTTATAAGAATAGGCAACTTAAATCCTTAAATGAACAACAAATCCCCCTTTTATAACCTCGTACTGGAAGCCGTTCGGGAAATGCACCCTGTGGACCGATTTCGTCAAACAAATTTTATCGTGGTGAAGTGGTTTCCATTCAGACTTCTTAATGGAGTCTTTGACCTCTTTGGAAACCTAGAGCTATGCATTTCTGCAAGTTAAACTTGCACTTGGTCTTGGAAAAGTTGCTATGTTCAAAGCAAATTGCAATTTTGAAGAGAATGAATCTTCTGTTAGGAAAAAGGTTGCAAGATTTCAGTCGGGTAGTTTGGTTAAAAATGAAAGAGGTTGTGCCATTCGTACACATCGTTTAATTATTTCATGTTTTTTGGCAAATTAAATCCCTATCGATATAAATATCGGTATCCCAAGTTTTTTTCGATATATCGTATCGATATCGTATCGAATGATTTCCAAAAAGGTCCGATATATCAAAACGTCGATTTTTTTAGGCTGAAACTATAGATCGTATCAAAAATATCGATACAGGAAAAAAGGCGTATCGAACAACCCTGGTATTTAAGCTTTGTTTTGCCGGACAATACTGATAAGCGATTTTTTTATTCACATTAAGCTCGTACGCTTCATTTGTATCGCAATGAACATAGCCATTCTTACAGGGACCTAGAAGAGCAGCGCCTCCTAGAAGAGGGCGAGCCAGAGGTGTCGTCGGGAACATCGTAAGTACCGCCGTCGGAACATCGCCTGTGGGAAGTAAGTAATCGGCTCTGGTGCGCAACGCGCAAGATAGCGAAACATATGGAAAGTCGCGGCCCAAGCCCAAATGGGTCCCGTGGCCTGTGCCACCTGCAGACATATTCGGCACGGCCATGCTCCAGCATTACAGCGCTTGCGCAGGTGAGCAGGACCTGGGAAAGACTCGAGGAGGCGCGCCAGCTAAGCCTAAAAATGGACAGAGAAGATCAGTTCGTTATATCAACTTCCTCATCACTTAATCAAGCTTAGGTTGTAAAACCAATGCAAGGGTACTGAACAGCTCATAATGTAACACATTTCAGTTTTATGAAAACATTTTACATTGCAGCCTTCACAGGTAATTTGGCTATACGCGCTTACGCTCAATTACTCATAAAACCCTTGAAAATATAACCTTTAATTGTCACTCTACCTCTGCCGATAGACTGCCAGTGTAAACCAAGCATGAAGAACAGGGGAGCGGGGAAGGTAATAGGCAGGATTCGAGTGAGCGTACTAGAGCCGCTGTAAATTAAAGCAGCAAATCTATAGGACTTGTTCGCAAAAGTGTAGCAGATAAAACTACTGCTAATTCCTAGCAGCCTAGCTTTGCAGCTAACTGCTGGGAATTGTTTTGAAAGGTCCTATTCATGCTTTGTTTTCCTTACCGGTATGCTATTATACCGTCTCAAATCTGAAAGAGTCCCGGACTCGGAATTAATTGTGAAATAATAATCTGTTAGACGCAAGGAGACCCCAGCTCCCAAGATATATCGTCAAATTTACTTGCTCTCCTGACCCTTACTCTGCAGTGAATTTATAATCCTGTAGCTGTCATTATAGTGAGCACAGAAATTCTCTTAGCCTGGTAAACGAGAATTTTAGCCATGGGTGCGTCTTTTGATCCGCTTCCGTATTTACAAGTAAAGCAGCTTGGTGTTTTAACCTTAAAGACACCGTCTTCAAACTTAATAATACCTTTTTCCGTTTCAAGATTTCGAGTGTGAAAAGAGTTTCGAGTCTGTTCAGCCCAGTGGGGTGGGGCTTATAGCTTCTTCCACTTGCCCCGACATAAGCCTGACCAAGGTTCATGGGTTCTACCCAGCACAAGTACCCTGCTGAGGGAGGGGGATGTTGTATTTCTATGTGAATATAGATTGGCACAAAGTTGTGGAGCCCCAAATAACACCAAATGATACTGACGGGGAGTTAACCTATTTTAACCCTAAATCGACACACAACCCTGGATCGGCAAACAACTCTGCGCAGCACAAACAATCTTGAGCAGCATAAACAGTCCTGAACTAGACAACAGCGCTGGTTCGGCAAGACACTCTGATTATAATAGACAGCCTTAGTCTCGTACGGAAAACCAATACCCACAACGAATAATCTTCCCTTATGAATTTTGTTGGTACGCTGCCCAGACCGAATCTCATCGCGCAGACAGAAACAGAGCAAGATGTCTTGACTTTGCAAGTGCAAGTCCAAGAATGGCGTCTGTCATATTGTGTGGGCCCTGCTTATATAACCTGGTGCAGACTGGGAGCGAGCATACCAAAAGGGTCAACCAAATTCGTCTTTTAACTTATGACACCCTGGAACATCACTGCGCTTTCTCAATCCGGTTGGCAAGATAACCTGATTTAAGGATGCAATGATGATTTAAACGCAGTCTAAAACCAAGAATTAGAATACGAGGAAAATGATAGCCAAGAATTGAACAGGATACCGCATGAAGAATGAAAAGATGAATACAAAAAATCATCCACTAAAGGAATTAATTTAGCAGTTAATCCAAATGGACAGAAAAATTTATAGTTTCTGTCTTCTTCTCTTTTCTCTTGCTCTTTCTAACTATGGAGCAAAATAATCAGCATTTGTTTGTTAGCTTGATCTTTATTACTTAATTAGTATATTCCTAAGATTTGTAAAGACGCTATGTTATAATGTAATTAAAAGTATCGTGTAATCGGGATTTAAAGAGTTACGGTTTACTGTGTTATAATGAAATCGTGTACAAAGAATAAGTTTCAGTAAATTTTAGATAGTAACGACAGAATAAGAATATGAACTACATTGCATGTTAGTCGCAGCTAAAGGTTTCGCAGAATGTGTTCGAACTGTAAACGTTTTAGCTTTTTGAAGCCATGTTTAGCCCGGGTCACGACCTTGTTTGCTCCCTCGACCACGATTTTGAACTTCCGACACTGTTCTTGATGCCAGCAGCCCGGCCCTGCTTTTGAGACGACCAGAGCGAGTATTACGTAATTACTATTCAAATGACTTGAACAAAGTTTAGTATTGACGTATTATTTCATAACTAAATCAATAGTCAATGTCATAGATAACCCCGAAGTAAAAAGAAAGCGTTTATACTTAATTAATAGATTATGTAATCAATTTACTTACTAGTACGCGAAATAGGTTTTAAACGTTGGCTAATCTTCTAAATGGCAAAACAGCATTACAGTCAGAGCGAGATGACGAAAAAGAAGACGAAAAAGAGTTCAGAAGTGCACAAAAGATACACCAAATGTCAAGTGCGGACGTTAGATGGCGCTAGTGCAAAGGTATAAGAACTTGACGCATTTGATCAAGTAGGTTGGTTTCCTCGTTATCATTGCAGTATTCTAAGTACTACGTTAGTGTTTTCCAAATTCAACATTTTCGATATTCATCTTCGAGGACTCTTGGCTCATCATGGCATTGGTTCATCATGGTTAATATACAATGCAAAATTTAAGATATAACGATGCATACGCTGGACTAGGACCCGGTAGTAGTAAATAGCATTACACTTACAGTACTTCATGCCACATATATGACTTCCTTGCTCTTTAATATGATGTATTGATGTATTGACTGAATACTGATGTATACTGTGTATTGCGTCTTTGCAGAAGGTTGATTTTCTTTGGTATTTTACTTACGCTATTGACCGCTGGCTGCTTTTTTCATTCTTAGTTCATTTAGCATCTGACTCGTCTTAGGTTTATGTTTGCTTGGGATTAGACTTGGACTCGGCTGAGATATTTTACATCCTCCCTTGTTACATTTATTGATCAGGGTTCCTGAACAATCAAACAGGTTTCAGAAACGGCAATCGGTGATTTTCAAGCTATTAAAAGATTTCGTAATAATATTATAATCTGTCGGAGGGTGATCCAAGTACTGTTGTATTCTTCTTGAACAAGAGTATTTCCATTCACTGTTTTATGTAAATGCTATGTAATTTTACATAGATCCAAATGACAGTAATATTATTTTTACGAAGTACAATGATCCAAAACAGGGTGCTAATTGCATGCATAACTTACTATAGGACTCGCCGCAATTCTTCCCTTCTGGCGTTAAAAGTCCGGTACTGTTTGACTTGTAAGCAGAAATCCTTTCTATGGGTTTAGCTAGATAACTTGATTTAGAGATGTTTTCAAAGTATTTGTGGTGTTCAACTTAGAGTGAACAAGTTCGCAGATAAAAACCGAAAAACCAAGAACAACACCGAAAGCTAAGATTATGAAAGCGCTGGCTATGTCGCTGAACTTGAACGCAACGTTTCGAGGACGGTCCTTCTTCCAGTTGCAGCAAGCACAGTAACTGAAGCCCTGTGTATGAATTTGCTTCCACTTTTCCAAAAGACCGTAGTCAGCGGCTTGTATGGCACTTTGAAAAATATTGATGGTTAGAAACTATCAGGCGGCGCTTCTCAGCATTTTAGTCAGTGTAAGATGACTTTTCACGTCCTACGAATATTTAAGAGAATTATCAAGATATATCTTACCCCACGGACAACGTTTTAGCGTAAGGGCTATCCTTGGACACTACAAAATGGGTACTTATGGCTCTCATAATGCTGTCCGGAGGGTCTACCACGGTTACTTCGCACTTCCGGTTAATCCTGAAATCGTCGTTGAGGAGCGGAACGATTCCTTCGAGGTCCTACGAATTCGCTAATTCAACACATCATCAGCCATGCAACCAACCAGTTGTTATACCTCGAGGTAGGCTGCACTATGCGATTTAAGTATTGCTAGGCACAGTGTTTGATATTCCGTGCCATTGCAACTGAATTTCGGATTTAAGCGAGATGCAATCGTCGCTGGTGTCGTACCGATTGGAAAGCTCTAATTGGAAATGTGAAAAGAATCAGATTGTATTCTATTTGTTTTACAACTTCGTGGTTTACCTTTAGAGCTCTGCTTATGTAAGCTGCTTCTACAGTGACAGGAATGACATCCTTTCTGTCAGCCAGCTGTTGGAATGTGGCAACTAAAGGTAAACGATTGGGAGCGGCAAAGCGTGTGACCAAGAGGCTCAAATAAACGTTGGAGAGAATCAGAGCTACCACACACCAAGAACCAACGAGAAGACGGTACGGTAGCAAAGATGTCGAGAAATAGCTAGCTGAAATTTAAACCGTCATGCCGTGTAGTTAAAGTCGCGTAGCAAAAGCATGTTACCTTGGTTCAAAATGAGACTGAAAACAAACCATAACGGACGTTGGGCTGCATCTGGCGGTCGACCCTTTGGGTTATACCGTCGGTTCAAGAGTTTTAGTATGAAACCTATAACTATAATGCACGACAGCGTAGAGATCCAGACCTATACATCACGCAAATTTAATACAACGTCATAGAATGCGTAAAAATGCTATTCTACTTTAAGACTGAAGGGTTGAACAAAAGACCAGAGTTTGGTGGTTTCCGTAGGGTATGGTATCGCAAAACCAATGTTATATCTCTTTGAAGGTGGCATTTCCAAAAGTTTGATCCGATCTTGATTCAGAATCAACACCATCATAAGAACATCGAAGTCCTGCACAAATTAACCGTATGTTTTATTGTGGCCTCTTAGGTATAGAGTGCAAACGTGCTACCGTTTTATTCAGGTTTCCAGTCATGGTAGTATCGTTGAAGTTATTGTTAATCTGTTGTTGAAGCTGTGTCGAAAAATCTTTCGGTGAGACGATGCCCATATACTCAACTCTGCTTGGAAAACTACATTTCAATCGAGTTCTAAGACTTACGAAAGCAATAAGAACAAGACTTGACCGGTAATGATTCTTTTTGGCGATCCAGTGCAGCAAGTCAGCACCGGGGCTTTTCATGAAGAGTTTTCCATCCTTGCCGTACTGAATAGCTGACGCATCTGTTTCAGTCTGCAAAAAGTGAAAAAGATGAAGCTGATCATTACCTTGCAACGGGAAAAATACCAGTGACCATAAAAATCAGTCATGTTATGGTTAAATCCGCCACGCTGTCTTAAACACCATTGATTTACCAGAGAAATGATAGTGTACCAACGGTTGGAACAGGCTCCTGTCGGCACCGTCTAGGCTCCAGACAGACTCAGCTCAAACATAACTCAAATAAAGCTTTACCTAAGCCTAAACGACATGTATGTCATAGGCCGTATTAGCCATGCTATAGGTCAGCATATTACACCTATTGCTACAGGCCTGATTGAAATAAGCCATAAAAAAGCATAGTATCATTATGATTAGGACCTCCCCTTAGTTTAGTTTACTTGGTAGAAAGAATATAAATTTACTTAGTAAGTGGGCTATCTTTACTCTTCCTCCTCGACTAAAACTGGGATCGCTTACAGTGTAAAAGAAACACCGAGGCTTCATTTGCTAAAAGCCACGCTGCTGGTGTTAACTCAACGCTCGGGCCGTGCTTTACTTTTACAAAAAGTACAAGAAGACCAAATCATAGCATACGTCAGTAATGTAGACTCGTAGTATTGGTTTAGTTTCTGTGCGCTCTACCCGAAGAACGACACCTTGTACGAGAAGAAGCAAAACGATGACCAAGTAGTAAAATAACATGTTGTGTGCAGACAGGACCGTCTTGCTGCTGAAACTGTCACTCATGATAACTCTCATGCGCCTTTTATAGCATCTGTTGGTAGCTGAGAAACAGGGGTGAGAGGGGATCGAACATACACACGTGTGTGTCCTCTCAGGTAGCACGTAGTACTGTACACATATTTATGTATATCAGTATGGGATAAAGCATGGCGTTTTGTTGCAGAAGGCGTAAAAAAGATAAAGGTGATAACGTTTTTACTTTTTACTATTCCGTCCCGGTAAAAGGTAATTTTGGTTTGTAGTTTCTAGTGAATTACCCTGGAATACTGACCTTTCGAATTGGCTAAAATGCGAATGACTTTATCGAATCAGGTAACACCCAAATCAGGGAGTGGCGCATGAATTCCTGAAACTATAACGAAATACCGCCCCGCTAACAGCCAATCAATTCCATATCTTGGTTTAGTTTTAACTAAAAAGAACGTTTTCATATATTCTAATAAATTACAAATCAACACTGAATTCAAGTGAGTTTTTTCACGATTGTTTCTCAATTTTCCCCCAGCACTTGTTTAAAAAATTTATTAAACATAGTACTACCTTCACCGAGGAATAGTTTGTCTCCATTGCTTTCTTTTCTGCACCACAGTACAGTACTTACATAGCTATAATTCAGTTTTTGTGTTCGCTATTTTAAACTCTCTTGCAGTAGTTAGTTTTAGGTAACCTGGTTTTGTCTGCCGTACTTTAGATTCCATTTAAATAATGTTCAGTGAATGAATTGTCTTTGTTATTTGCTATGTGTGTTTGTGAGTAGCAATCGAATGAAGAAGACTCTAAAATTATTCATTAGCTGGAAAATTTGCAATTGAAAAGAGCGTCAAAAGTTGGGTCGACTCATGTACGACACGTGGGTACGCAGTTGAGTCGACTGCAAAGTTGACTCGACTCATATACGACACATGGGTACGCATTTGATTGGTCCGCAGTAGAAAAGAGCGCGAAAAGTCGAGTCGAGTCGTATACGACACATGGGTACGCATTTGATTGGTCCGCAGTTTTATAGCGCGTGAAAAGTCGAGTCGAGTCATATACGACACGTGGGTACGCTGTTGAGTCGAGCGCCATTGAAAAGAGCTTCAAAAGTTAAGTCGACCCATGTACGACATGTGGGCAGGCAGTTGAGTCGACCGCAGTTGAAGAGAGCGTCAAAAGTTGAATCGACTCGTATACGACATGTGGGTACGCAGTTGAGTGTACCGCAGTTGAACAGAGCGTCAAAAGTTGAGTCGACTCATATATGACATGTGGATACGCAGTCGAGTAGACCCCAGTTGAAAAGAGCGTCAAAAGTCGAATCGACTCATATGTGACTCATAAGTACGCATTTGATTGGCCCGCAGTTGAAAAGAGCGCTAAAAGTCGAATCGACTCATGTACGTCACATGGCGGGGTGAGATGACGGGGCGAGATGGTGGGGCGAGATGCGGGCCGAGATGGTGGGGCGAGTTGGTGGGGCGAGTTGGTGGGGCGAGTTGGTGGGGCGAGTTGGTGGGGCGAGTTGGCGGGCGACATGGTGGGGTGAGATGGCTGGTTGACTCGCCCGCAGTGGAAAAGAGGGCGAAGCATGCCCGGACTTGTTTGGCTCCCATGTTAAGAGATAGGAAACCGATTTAACATAGAAACAGATAGGGAATTTGGAAAAACGGTGGGGAGAAAAACGGGGGAAAAAAAGGAAAAAAACATGAAGTGGGAAAAAGTGAACAATTTGTCTCCATGCTGTTAAGCAATGAAGACAAATATATTTTATTAATTTACGCTGGTTCATGCCAGTGCTACATGTGCATGGCGGTGTATAGTAGTTTAAATGATTCGTTAAGTATGCTAAACTACGGCATATTCCCAGTGGCGTGCCGAGGGGAGGGTGGAGGGTAAAGTGGGTAGCTGCCCAGGGCCCAAAATGCTCACCAAGGGGCCCAGAAAGGCTCTAACTGGGCCTTCAACTCACCAAGAATCATCGGTTTCGCCCAGGGCCCCAAAGTCCCTCGGCACGCCAATGAATATTCCCTTACCTGGTTGCCAGGGGCAACAGCTGACTGAAGTCACACTAGAAAGGAGTGATGCGTTTAAGGTGAACACCGGTTTACCGTCATGTTTCGACCCTCTGCATTTTACGTGAAGAAAAATCTTTCAAATTCTAAAGGGAAAAAACTTTAAAATTACCAGGGAGAACATAGTTTTCACACCATTGTTCATTAGCCTACTGGGGTTACTGATTGAATATAAAAACTAGTCGTATCAGGCTATTCACTAAAACTCTAGCAGAAAAAAGAGATAGGTTCTAATATTAGCAATCGTATTGGGAAACAATTGCCGTGATAAGATAACACTTCAGTTATAACGTTTGACATAATGTTCTTTTGATGCCATCTGCCGATAGCAAAATAAACTAGGTGTGAACAATCATATTCCAACTAAATGAATAGCTATAAAATTTCATATGTTATTATATCAAAAATTAAAAGTTAATTAATTAGAGATTTTCATGGTTCAAATATCTTTAATACTAATTTCTTTAAAATGTTAGCCAGTAATTATCGTCGATTGGTGGCGCTACTTCTGTCCCTTTCGTAACCAGTAATTTCCTTTTTCTGCTCAGGCTACTCGACCGCCTGAATTGAGGGGAAGTGTTCCCGGATTTTTTCTATATATTGTGTTACATAAGGGGTTATATTGTAATACAATATGAAAATCTGGACTTCGGAACATGTCTTCAAGTGAGTATGCGTAAAAAAACACGAACTTAAAACAGATGTTTATCTAAATAGACGAGTTGAAATCGCATTGCCACTTTGAGAAAGTGATGGCCTTGAACTGTTGTTCTGAACTTTGAGAAAAACACCGTTACACCTTAGGATTTGACATAACTGTACTAATTTGACTCTATTTCTGTTTCAGTCATCCGTGGGAGACCGTGGCTCAAGCCTCGTGGCGGAAATACCCCAACCCGATGAACCCCAATGTCATTGCCATAGATGTTTATGATAGACAAGTAAAAGAAGGCGTCCTACACTCGAAGCGTTTATTTAGTTCTAAATGGGTCTTCCCGTCCTGGGCAAAGAAGGTACAATCTCGAGTTAGCAACAATGTTGCTGTTTGGTGAAAGTTTTGGCCCTATGCCAATAATACGTTGGCTTCCCGCCAACTTTTTTTGTGTCTTATACTGAATTAACATCTTCTCTCCTTGTCTAGATTCTCGGCAACGAAAGGATCTGCTATGCCAACGAGGACTCTACGGTGGATCCCAAGGGTCGTGTCATGACGCTGTTTACTCAAAACGTAATTTAACTTTACCTGGTGCCATCGGTTCACGACAAAGTAATTTTATAGTTCTGTTTTTAGTTAACGTTCTGCCATTTGTTATCGGTCGACGAGCGTCTGAGCTACGTTGCCCATCCCGAGGATCCGGGCAAGACCCTACTGCGTCAGGAGGCCGTCGTGACAGTGCGTGGCATCCCGCTCTCTTCGTATTTGGAAGGTTTTCTGACTAACACCATATCAGGCAATGCCAGCAAAGGCCGGCAGGTAAATTACTGAAATCAACTTGCTTATTTCAAACTTCACACCAGTACGCCATTTTTTTCACAGGCGATGGAATGGGTTATTGCTAAACTGAACACCGAGGTACACGATCTGACGTCAACCGCAGCGAAAAACCTTCATAACCTTACCGCCGCGCCGACAGTGCAAGCCTCAAGCCTACCTGAATGCTAGTGTTTGTCACTTCTAGATTTTTTAAATTCAATAAATCGCTAGCAGAATTCACTTATCAGTTGGTACAATATCAGTTTTGGACCAGGCACAGAATAAAACTATACCTGAACCATTTAAATGACCGGTTGAAATATTTGCGCAGTGAGTGAAATTTTGGGCTGTACAATGCAATTACGAAATAAAAACAAGTTGCTATCACCACCGGAAATTATCCAAATATACTTAATACTACAAATCAATTTTACCGTATCTTGTGAACTGTTGCGTATGCAACAAATGCGAATTATACCTGAACTGATACTTTTCTAAACTGCATGTGCTAATCTAGCGCCAGCCGCCCCTGAAGAAGAAACTTGTCGCTACGCGAGAAACATCCCAAAAGCGCCATCATGTGCGCCACCTAGTGTACCTTTGACGTTGAGGCAGAACCTTGCCGGCTGAATCCAATGACTAGCAGATTGCAGTAATGGAATTCGTCCAACATAATTCAGTCGGTGCTATTATTCTGGTTCTGCTATAACATTATCATTATACTGTAGTCGTACAACACACGCTGCTTTTTCGTGTGAAATATATTATAGCATTAGAGAGTGTAATTAATGCGTTTGTTTAATTCGTAAGAGGAACTGTGACAAAGTGCCGGCTCTATTGATGTACGAGCAATGTCACGGCCGTAAAAAAACGGTGTCGCTTAATGGTTTTACCTCAAATGGCAATGTGGGTGACTTGAGCAACGTAACGTGTGGAGGTAGACAGTCTTTTCCCAAAAAAGGGGTACAGCAAGAGACAAAGTCATCAAAGTATTTTGCTGATTATCTTTAACAGATATTTCTGGATAACAACAAAAATTAAAACTGCCACTGAACTATTAACATAGTACTACCCTCACCGAGGAATAGTTTGTCTCCATTGCTTTCTTTTCTGCACCACAGTACAGTACTTACGGAGCTATAATTCAGTATTAGTGTTCGCGATTTTAAACTCTCTCGCAGTAGCTAGTTTAAGGTAACCTGGATTTGTCTGCCGTACTTTAGATTCCATTTAATAATGTTCAGTGAATGAATTGTCTTGTTATTTGCTACGTGTGTTTGTGAGTAGCAATCGAATGAAGATTATTCGAAAATTATTCAATAGCTGGAAAAATTGCAATTGAAAAGCGGGCGAAATGTCGAGTCGACTCATATTCGTCACGTGGGAACGCAGTTGAGTCGAGCGCCATTGAAAAAAGCGTCAAAAGTTGAGTCGACTCATGTACGACACGTGGGTACGCAGTTGAGTTGACCGCAGTTGAAAAGAGCGTCAAAAGTCGAGTCGACTCATGTACGACACGTGGGTACGCAGTTGAGTCGATCGCAGTTGAAAAGAGCGTCAAAAGTCGAGTCGAGTCATATACGTCACATGCGTACGCATCTGATTGGTCCGCAGTTGAAAAGCGCGTGAAAAGTCGAATCGACTCATGTACGTCACATGGCGGGGCGAGATGGCGGGGCGAGATGGCGGGGCGAGATGGTGGGGCGAGATGGCGGGGCGAGATGGCGGGTTGACTCGCCCGCAGTGGAAAAGAGGGCGAAGCATGCCCGGACTTGTTTGGCTCCCATGTTAAGAGATAGGACAACGATTTAACATAGAAACAGATAGGGAATTTGGAAAAACGGTCGGGAGAAAAACGGAGAAAAAAAGAAAAAAAAAACGTGGAGTGGAAAAAAGTGAACAATATGTCTCCATGCTGTTAAGCAATGGAGACAATCATGCAACCTCAAATTTTCAGTGATTTTGAGTCGTTATCGTTTAGCCAAAATTAAATGGTGAGGTTCATATCAACGCGTGGTGATGTGCCCTTTTATGGAACACAGACTGTACAATATACAAGAGCTCGTGTAACCGCAATTAATACTGATGTAGTCGTACATGCAATACTAGTAAAGTAAATAATAAAATTTTATAAAAAATAGAAAAGATAACAATTCAAAATACCCAGAATGCCTCAAGCGACTATAGTATGGATGATCTAATTAAACAGTACAGTTGTTGCTTTTCAACAGTAGTACAAAAGTACAATAGTAGTTTATGATTAGTTAGTGTTTTGGATACTAACGATGTTATTAGTAATAATTAGACTAATGTTGGTATCTTAAATGAGACGTGCATTTACTTGTTATGGTAGTACTACATTAAACTGTAGCCGAAGGTAAAACAGGGAGTTAGAGAAAGAGAGAAATTACTGATCATTTGAACGAGCTCGTGATACATTTACTGCAGCAGTTCTCGCGTAAACATATTGGGTGTAGCACAGATTGATCGTTTACCTGCCATCGTTTCTGGCATGCGACTACAGGTTTACCGTTAATTCATCTTCCCTGGGTTCAATCAGTCACTGACTGCGTCAGTTATTACTTATCGGCTAATCTACTACCTGCGCTGTACTGGAGCTTTCTGCCGGTACACAGGCATATAAGCCACAGAACGGAAGAAAATACAGCCCGGGAGTTACAAATTTATTGAAATTTGGACTTCTTTACCGAAAATCCCACGTTTTTCGAAGGCACTCCTCAACGATCAGGTCAAAGAAAACGGTGTAGCAATAGGCTGAAAGAGACAATTTCCTGTGTTCTGAAAGCTCCTGATATGGGAATCCGATCGAAAGATGATTGTGTAAAAGTGTAAACCCCCCATGGGAACCTATTTTTCTAGGTCTGTAGGCTAACAGCTTGACGTACGTGTGTGCCTATATAATATTAGATTTGGAAAATGTTCTAGGTTATCATCGAAATTCTCATCGAAAACCTCAAGATGTCACTTTTCAGAAAATTGGGTGACCCAAAAAAATTTCGGTGCTCTTCTCAACCTCAGCCCAAGGATGCCTCTTCATTATTGATATTATCGTATAAATCTGGAATGGAATTTTACAAAGGTGCCGGAAAACTTGTATCACGTCTTTCTTATGGCCCAGGTTTATCCAATATTAAAACAGCATAGAAAACACTTAAGCAACAAGCATAGAGGCCTATGAAACCTAGGATTAAGACAAAAGCCAACTATGGCAGGTATATACGTGTCAAGGACCGGCGCGATTTTTCTAGGTCATGGGGGAATGTTACGTTAAGGAGGTTATTGACACCGAGAGTATGGTTTTCACTCGCATGTGATTTTCGTAATTGGGAAGTCTGGCAGCACTAGGATTCCTAGTGCCCCTCTTTTGAACATACCGATATGTACCGTTACTTACCGCAAAGCCCTTATCCGTACTCTAGCCTAGGTGATTTTTGCTAGACGTCATCTCCATGAATACTATTTGAAGACGCAACATTAGTAGGACGCTTCTTTGCATTCGTCATCTGTAGTCCTGACATGCAAATGAGGGGCACACAACAATCCATAGGGAATGGACTCCACGTGGGAGAAGAGAAGAATTTTTAGGGCTGAGGTTACAGCAAAGATTCTGACTTGCGTTTTGACCTGCAGTTACATCCGACAGGCGGGATAATTACCTAGGGGCATTTTAAAGGTCCAGGTCCATTATTATGATTCTCTACGTAGAGAACCTTGTTCCAGTTTTGATAAAATATCATTCTTCAAACCGACTCTAATAACCGAACAGCACTGACTTCCGCAAAAGGGAGCCTTATAGAATTCCTCCTATAAATGCACTGATACCTGGGAATGTTCGCAGCCCCTCTGTAACCTAGCCTCTTGGCTGTCCTCGTGCCCTTGACGGCGTGGGTTCCATAGATACCGTTATTTCGAATTCCTAGGTCGCGTAATTCGAAAAGTACACCTCTGATTAGTATTTGCGTCTCCTTTGATAAATTTCTTTAAGATATCATAGGACGTGGTAGTACGATGGCACTTAAACGGCTATATGTAGCGTATTTATGATTTAAAGGAAGGTCTTTCGGCTCTAAACAGTTCCAAGGCCTAGGGGGGCCAACTCGTGGGCATAGGAAATGGGCCGCGTGTTTGCCGGTATAAAAGCCAGAGTAGGCTTTACCTAGAGTCACTTTGAAAGACGCAGTGCCTATAGAAACATGAAGTTCTTTGCTAAGTTGTTCTGTGTGGCGGTCTTGCTACCGCTAGTGCTTTCTGCTAAGCGCTCCGATGTGATGGGTAGAACTACCACTACCACGACGACGTCCAGCAGTTCTACGAGCACGAGCACCGCGACCGTTACCGTGACAGCCGTTGTGACGACTACTGCCTGTAAGTTATCGGTTGGGGCGTCTCCGTGTAGCATAGATTAATTGTCTAATTCGTATTAGCTGTTACATCGACATCGTCAACCGTATGCGCTTCCTTGTCTTCTATTACGGGAACATGCCGCCGCCGGCGCGCTGCTGTCGAAGAGCCTATCGTTTACATCTCAGAACAAAAGGAGAATGAAGTCAACCCCTCTGAAACCGTCAGGTATACAGAATTTGTTTGATTTTACAGCCCAGCAGCTCAGTTGATTTTACAAACTATATATTTTCGTTATGACAGCGTCGAAGCTACAGTTGCCCCAGTTATTCAGCACGATGCCAAGGTAGCCGAAGATAGCATCTCCCATTCCGTTCTCAGCAGTTCTAAGGATGTACCGGAACAGAACCACCGCCAGGCTCGTTTCCTGTTCACCCAATTCGCTTCGTTCTTCTCGAGCTTGTTCACTGTTGCCCCGACCACAACGACAACTGTAACAAGCACGGCAACAGCCACCACTACTGTGACTACCAGCAAAACTAACACAATCACTTTTGCTAACTGCGTCCCTGGAACGACCTGGAGTGTCTGCGGACAGTCAACCTATTACGGATCTACTACGGCCACCACGTCATCCACCGTTAACTTCTTCTCCGTCATTTCCTCAATCCTGTCCGGTTGAGTTATGTAGAGAATATCAGCAGGAAACGATGGAGTCTGTTGTTATGTATTTATGAACTATTATTATTCTTTATTTAACCTCCTAGCAAGCGATGATGAGCCTATATCATGCTCGTTTTCGGAAAAGTTTGCTCAATACACTGGCTATATATTCTTACTATTCAACATTTCTCATCAGATCAAACAGAACATGATCATAAAGAAGTATAATTGAAAAATAGCCAAAGGATATAATGACTTGCATTATGCTTAATAGATAACATTATCACTTGATTGGTTCTGGTCTTGAATTTTCACCGCAGCTTTACGAAGGATTGCTAAACCATCTCATCACAGCTCCATTATATACATATGAATCCGTGCCAATTTTTCGCTATTAAAGCCAAAGAAAAATGTGTGCCAATTTATGTGTGTGGTAGCTTAGAACACAAGGTCACGTCTTACGTAGAAGGAGGTTAATTATATATATCGTAAAGGCGTAAAAACTGTCCTCTGACGTTCTTCGTTATTTTTAACGCAGTCGTTTCCAAGCTCCCACGCGCGGTTGCTATTTAGCCCTTACCTTCAAATCTGATAACACAACAAGACTGAAGCTGCAGTTGAGAGTGGAAACGAGAGGAAATCAAAGGCCCGGCTTTTCTTTGCATGGGTGTGAAAGTAAACCTGATGATAATTTAAAAACTAATCTTTCTGTAAGTGTTGAAAAGCTGCTGAAGCATTCATTACATTTTACTGTGTCGAAAAAATTATTATTGATTATGAGTTAATAACAAATCACGAGTCAGTCCATGTGATTCACGTATAGCCTTTTGGTTTTGTTATCAGATAATATTTGACTTGGAGATTCATTCAACTGACTACGCCTTAGTGCAGTTCATTTTATCTGGTCTCTTCTAGGAATATTATGTCAAAATGCCGGTTCTGCTGTTGGAACGTTTACCTTTGCCCAGCTTGGAAGCTTACGCCGTCCTGAGCGTCCTTTTACTTGCTTGGTCCCTGCACTATGCTGCGGAAAGTACGCTCGACCCGGAATGGTATCACCAGTTTATGGAAACCGTCAAGGAAGAGAACGGCTTTGAAGATTTACTACCTGCATGCTTGAAATCAAACTGGATCGGAATGAGGGCGTTCAATATTCTCATGTTCACTGTTCACGAACCTATGTGTATATGGGTGAGTCATACACAACGTGCAATACGTTTCTGTTTGTCTAAGATCTTTTTAATCCCGTAGACCCTCGTTAATATGGCTTACTGTTTACTGGTCCTTTTCGGCAACTGGCTTCAGAAGCAGGTGTTTGGCGAGCTGCGAGTATCCGAGCTGCAGCACATCAAGGATAAATTCTGGAATTTTGTTTTTTACAAGTTCATTTTCATCTTTGGTATCATCAACGTCCAAAGTCTGGAGGGACTCGTCATGTGGGGTTCGTGGTTTTCGGCTATTGGGTTCCTTCACCTACACTCGCAGCTGTGCCAGGATCGTTTTGAATACGTAATATCATTACACTCTATTTTGCAATAAAAGATCACTGAATATAATGTTTCCATCTCGGGATAGCTTTCCATGACCCCTCGAACTCCTCGCAGTGCTCACATCCGTCTCATGTTACTGCTGTCTTCAATATTATTCCTATCAGCGGTCCTCTTCGTCATTTGCATAGCTGTTGGCTATCGCGCCGGATGGATCACCTTCTTGCTAGTAGCACCGGAATGTCTGCTGCTGTCTTTAAGGACGTCGCTCGTCCTTGCCAAATATGCTCTGTACTTGAGATCCCTGGACCGGCTCTCTTTGCAACAGTCTCAAGGTAAGTTAGCTGGCTTGAAGAGGATTAACCGTTAAAGATGGTACAATAATAACGGGTTGACTTTCAGGCTGGAGTCCTGTAAGCTATCATATTGAACTTGTCGTCGAAGTGACGTGTCTGATCCTTGATATGGCACATCACATACACATGCTGCTCCGAGCCAACATGTTCCTCTCTATGGCGTCCCTGGTGATATTCACGCAGCTGCGAGTTCTCTACGCTCAAGTGCTGGCCCGGCTGCGGAGACACACCAATTACCGCCGGGTTCTTCGTCTGGTACAGTCCTCGTATCCGCTGCTTGATTTACCCAAAGGCTCGGCTCCTTTGGAGGATTTCAAGTGCGCCATCTGTTGGGATATGATGTCGGCGGCTAGAAAACTGCCTTGTTCTCATTGTTTTCATCACGGTACGGATATTTCACATGCTATTATAAATTTGTTTTATGTCTATAATACGGTTATAGGATGTCTTCTGTTATGGATGGAGCAAGATCCTTCGTGCCCTACGTGCAGACAGCAGCTTATTCAAAGTAGCGGAGAAACCAAAACTTCTCCTTCAAACCAGTCGACGAGAAGCTGGATGTCCTGGACGGGGTGGTCTCGTCTACTGCAGCAGACGTCGGAAACTCCGACCAGCTTGGTAGCAGAGAATTCTCAACTAGAGAGTCTAGCTGAGCAGGTTCAGCAAATGTTCCCGGACTATCCAGTGTCGACCATCATCGACGATTTGCGGCAGACGAGATCGGTCACAGTGACGGTAGACAATATCCTGGACGGTCGGCTGCTGCCACCGTTTCCCATGTTCCAGCAAGAGCCGATGAGTCCACCGGTTCAGATTGTCAGCTCTGGAAAAACGTTATTGAATGAAGAACCTTCGGACAACCCAGATACTTCTGTGAGCTTTGCTGATGATCCTGAACAGAGACAGCAATTGCTTTTAAACCGGAAGAGGGATCTTATCATGCAGGCCCGTCAGAGGTTCACTGGGAGGACTGGTCACACTGATAGCTGAAGGCAGGTACGAAGAAGTATTTGGTGCAAAAGTGCCTTTCTATTGCTGTCGTAAAGCCTTCTGTTTTCTTGGGATATCAAAATCAGAATAATTCCTTTTAACCGTGATTTAAAGTTGTTGTCGGTTATTGTTCTCTGTCAGCGGGACACTCAAAAGACATGTAAAGAAAACTAGTCTTGTTTTAATTTAATTCCCTTTTGTATCTTTGAATTATTTCCAATGTAATTGCTTTACCAGTCTTTAACGTTCAGTGTGAAAACTGTAAAAAGAAAGCCAAGCTTTTTGAAAGATTAACTTGAATGTGTTATCGCTGCAATGCAAGAGGACTGTGTGGAACGGAAATAAAAATTGATGTACTAAGAGAAACAAATGTGAAACTTGTATATTAGATCTACTTTACTGCAATGGTCCCTTCAAAGAAACTCCACTGAAGAGACGGTTTCTATTTGATCTCAATGTTTTAGCAGCAAATTTGAAATTATACAAAGCCTTAATTACTCCTAGCAAAAAAAGAAAAAGAAATGAAAAGTTGTTAAATAGAACGAAGAAGTTGATTTTTTGTACATGATGAAATCTTGAATCAGATATTTAAAACTGGACGACATCCGAGTCCTCATGGTGCTGGTTCTGCTGCATCTGAAGTTGCTGCTGCATTTTCTGAAGCATTTCTTGCATCTGGCGGATCTCTTCCTCCTTCTGCTGCAAGAGTAGATCTGCAGCGGTCAGTTCCTCTCCATTCGTGTCCTTACAGCTCAGCATAGAGTCTCTTTTCAGTTTGCTGTGAAGGAAAACAAGCAAGTTGGTCATTTAACATACCGTTTACCTCACCACGTGCGAAGTTTGTTTGTAAACAAAGACTTACCTGCGCTCCCTTTGCGTCGATTGCTGGGTAGCTGCCACCGATGCCATTCGCGTGATGCAGGCAGTTCGGAAAGCCTCGTAGTGCAATTCGTGAGTCTGCTCGCGCAGGTCGGCCAAGTGAGTACCGATGAGCATTGAACGCAGCTTGCACAAGTCACTGTGTGCTGGGTTTTCCACTGCGCATATGCAATATCAGTTGAGTATTTGTACAGTCTTGTCGAGCAGTGAAATTTTGATACCTTCTACGACGCCCCAAGGGTATATCCTACCGCGAAACCTCTTCCCATTAACTTCAAGCAGTTGAGTTGAGGATGAGACAGCAAACGGTACCGCGGCTTTGAGCTGGGCGTCCTGCGCCCTGAAGTCGTCGTCCTCGTCCGAATCGCACTCGGGGAACTCGTAAATCTAGTCAATCAAGACAAACTTGCGGATGAGCGACTCCAGAAAATAGAACCCTGGCTTCAAACTTGCCCCGCGGCTATAAATACAGTCAGGGTCTGCTACAAACTTAAGCTGTTGCGTTTCAACCAAGGACGAATCGAAATAGGTTAAAGTGTAATACGTTTATCTCGTTTTGCCTGAGCTCAGATGAGACTCTGGCTTTCATCCTCTGCAGTTCGCTGGGAGTCAGACAGTCTGCCTTGGCGATAACAGGGACCAGATTCACTTTCTTGTGAAGCTTCTTCATGGCGGCGATATCCAATTGACGCAGCCTGAAAAACCGTCCATTATACATTAGATTCGAATTTATATACAAAGTCATAGAAAGGATGCCGGCGTTCTTTAATTATTTAACTTACTTTAAGTATACTTGGCCTCTATCTCTCTATCCATCTATCTATCTGTCTGTCTACCTGCCCATCTATCCATCTACCTACCTATCAGTCTATCTGCCCTTCTGCTTATCTATTTAATTATCTATGTATCTCACTGTCTACCAATCTTTTTATATATCTGTCTGCCTAATTAACTGTCTACCTACTTAGCTATCCATCTATCCAGCTATCTATTTATCTACCTACCTAGAATGCTGTTTCGTGTTACCTGTATATCTCGTACAGTCATACAGTTTATAACACGTATTAAAATATACGTGCTCAGCCGTTAGTACTGTTGATACTTATGGTACAGGGACTTCATCTCGGATATTTGTACAAGCAGTGAAAACATATACCCGTGACCATATGGCGATATGAAGTAAAGACAGCAATGGACCCGGTTATCGATTATCGCTTTTCGATGAAGACCGCTCTCGTCCTGAAAATATTTCTTGAACTGGGCGTCGATGTAATCAGAGAGAGCCTGACAGGTTTCTGTAGCGTCGAGGGCGTCAGCGAAACCTAAGAAACGCCCATAGAGTATCAGTCAAGTGGTATCAAGTATATACCAGCATCATCTTACCCGGGGTATCGACTACAGTGAGGCGCAGTTTGACTCCCAGTTCTTCGATATCTGCGGTTCTTGTCTCGATGCACGTGGTTTGCTTCAAGCGCTCTATGACGGAACAGAAATATAAGAATACTTAAGATAACCAAGTGAATAATTGCTGACCTTCTACAGCGGGTAGATTTCGATTGGTGTAGAGTTCTGTGAGAAAAAGGGTATTGACTAGCGTCGATTTGCCTAAACCCGACTCTCCTGCAACCATGATGGTAAACTCGAACCCCTTCTTGATCGTTTTTCGGTGAATCTGGTCTGGTAGACTGGCAAATCCAATGTAATTCTGGTCGCTGTCATCACTCTTGAGTTGCAGAATCCCTTTATCAATACTTTTGTGTTGTTCCCAGAACTAATTAATTTTACTATTTACCATGATAGAGTTATCCCGAGACATTTTGTCCAGAGTTCAGATCTCTTGGAAATCCTCAGAGAAACGTGTTTACTCGTCAGTGAATCACTATGAACTGCACAGGCTTTTCCACGCACGCACCATGCACACATATACAACAACGGTCGCTGAAGGGGTTCGCAACTCCAAAAACAGTTCGATAACGTTTTCCTTAGATGACATCACTTATACAAATACGAAATAAGCAGTACAATGAACGCATCTAGCCTATCTGAAAAGATAATCATTTAGTGACGAGTCCCACTTAAATACGGTGCACACCAAGACCCCAATTGAATACACACAGGCGCGTGCGTATGCGGCGCACCCGAATTGTCTCCCGTGGAATTGTTTTAACAGACTTGGGCGTCCCTCTTATTTATTTAAGTTTCCTTCCTCCTCTGATAATTTTAATTCCAAAGTAAAGAAATTTTTTGTTTTAAGTACGAAATTTTGAAAAATGATCCACTTGTAACTCATGACCCCTGGAATAGATGATAAAGTGCTTCTGTCTCATCTAGCCCTACATATGAGAGCAAACGAGAGGGTGGCTACTATAACATGTACGATCAATACGTCGATAGGAACAGCTGCGCATGCGCATTTATTAGTTTCATTCAAAACTTAAACCTTTTAAAAACCTAAATTAGTATAAACATATATCAATTATGCAGAAAATTATGCAGAAAAACCCTCTGCGGTACCTCCATTATGCGAGCGGCTTTCCTCTAACCCTGTGGGTAAAATGCAAATGAAAGAAAATTTCTACCTCCCCCCCCCCTTGCGTGAGTTTCAACTGTTGTAAATGAGGGAGATTATTCGTTAGTGTGTGGATTACAAGGGGACGAAATGAAAAGGATAAGAAAACAAGCGAATTGAATAAAAGATTTTATTTTGTTTAAATAATAGAAAATTAGAAAAGGAAGTAATTGTTTTGGCGGGAAGTGAACTCGCGCCCTTCTTCCCGGACGCGTCGTTTATGTCTGCTTTCCTTTCAATTACCTTTATCAAAGCAAAATTTCAAAAATTATAAATTAATGCCATTGTTTAATTATATAACGACATCCATATATATGTAGAGTTTACCAACTCTGCCGACAGGAGACGACAGATGCCAGACTACAGGAGCGAACTCGGAAAGCTTCTTGCTACCGGGAAACTCAAGTCAGACAGGAGGACTCTTTTGCGACCTGAGCATGGGTGGGGAGCGTATATTTCCGCGATCTTGCACCATGTCGATGAGAAACGGCACCGAGATGTTATATTTCAAACGACCGACTCAGATAATGCCCGCAGACGAGCACTATTCCTTGTCGATTTACGTAAATGGGTACAATCAAGGGAAGACGATGCCACTTTTGAAATGGACTTCTTACCACAAGACTCTAAGCGAAGCAGGGAGCTTTATGAGCCAAAACTTTACGGAAGCCAAAACGGCAATGCGTCTCCATCTGGACACTCAGAAAATGGAGCAGGACAGGATGGAGAAGAACAACCCCTTTCAGGACTATCGTTCGAACTACCAGGGTCCAAGAAACAAAAGATACCGAAACTAGAAGTCACCGACTTGCTCCGTGTTGCCGAACAGTACTTTCCGATTCAGTTCCGAGACACTGTCAGCGCTGTTATGATGGACAACGAATTGTTTAATCGCTTTCTGCTTATTCCGACTCGATTCCAGGACGAGAAGTGGGCTACTGCCAACAGAATTTCACTCTCAAATACGGAGAGTCGGAGACAAGACTTTCGAAGAATATGCTGAACTTTACGAAGCTGCTTTAGACGATGGACACTTTTGGATATATGTAAAGTTAGTATATGTATACATTGTAGAGTGTATGTGTGTGTGTCAATATTAATACCAGTAATAAAAATATTTGTATTTCATAGATTCGTGAAACTTTGAATAAATTTCAAATGTAGTACTATCAACAAGAACGTAGATTCGACAAGATTATTGTAAACATACGGCAACGCCGCGAAATTTGAAAATGTGTTGCTTCGACAGACCAAAACCTTTGTATTTTCCTCTTTCTCGTTCCGAAACACATGACCACCGCTCTTCGCACCACAACACGCTATAACCCCCCTCTCTCCCCTGCCGCCATCTAGCGGTCAGATTACGTACCGTAACATTCGGCCTTTCCTGACATTATCACTCGTCCCGAGTGAACCAAATCCACACACTGAACAGTAGAACATTAACAGCGAAAAGGGCAACACTGCGAGGAAAAACAGCAAAAATAATAAAACAAATAAAAATTGACAGGTACAAACACAAACGCGCACGAACTCAGGTACAGAACTTGCGCAGCACAGGTGGATTCCCTCCAGGGTCAAAACCGGTGATACTGGCAATACTAACAAAGCACGGTGCCACGTCCGATAACACTAGATCCTCCGCTCCTAATCTTCTTCCTCTCTTCGGTTCCTCATGCGCCTCCCGACTCTCTGACCGCTTTCCGGTGCGAGCTGCTGCAATTGTTGCTTTCCCAGAGCCATCCCCTGGTATCCCTGGCACTACTCTACTCTCCTGGCTGCCTCGACCTGAATCCCGTCCTTCATTTTCTCTAACGCGCTTTCTTCTCCGTCTTCTCGGCGCCCCTCTGCGTTGTACACTTCCTCCGTCGCTCTCCTCATCTGCAGTAGAACCAGTCGAAGGCCGCTCTTCTCGCACACCGACATTCCCTCCTCGGACGCTGCATCCTTGCCGTGTCTGCTGCCCCTGGTCGTCGAGTTTTTGCATCCAGCTTGCTTCCTCTTCGAGATAATCCAGGCGGTCCAGAACCCTTTCCAGAACAAGTTCCCAAGGCGTACCCGCCTCGCGCGCTTTTACTCCTGCTTCCGAGTCGCATCTTTTCAGCTCACAGTTGGAAACCATTAGATCTGTCGCCGGTCGCCTGCAGACCACTTTTTCTAGCTCCGTTAACCTCGTTAGAAACTCCTCCACTGTCCTCGACGGAATGCTCAATGCGGCGGCTGCAAGCTCTGGTCTTCTGAGTCCCCAAGTAATCCGCAATATCCGGTCCTCCTCAGTAAGCTCCACAGGGCATTTCTGGCACAAAGTCAGTTTCTCGTACGCGTAACCCACTGCCGTTTCGTCATCCCGTTGCTTCCTGCTCTCCACCAGACGACACCACTCCTCCAATGTCAGCTCTTGGCCAAAAACTTTAATCACCTCCTTTTTCCACACGTCCCAGTCCTTCAAGCCCAGCCCTTTAACCTCATGCCAGCTATACGCAGCACCACCGATTTTAGCTACAGCTGCCCGCAGACATTCTTCATGAGTTGCTCCAGAAAATGTTGGAATTACTGCCAGGGCTGATGCTCCAAGTGGTCGATTTGGTGGCAATGGAGCGGGACCCAACACAGGTTCAGGTGCGAGGCCTCGAAGCGCTTCGATAAAGGCATCCCGCTGGGCGACCAGTTCAGCCCGAAATGTCTCTCTTTCCTCTTGAATTGCGTCCGCCTGGCGGCGTTCCACTCGTTGCAACACGCTCTCCAACTGTTTCTGGTTCATTCCTGAAGAACACGTGCGTTTCCAATGCAAGTTTACAACACACTTAGTACCTTGCTTGTGGCGAATCCGTCTGTGCAATTTTACACGAGACCAGGGAACTGAAGGTCAATCCCACTTCTGACACCAAATGTTGCTTCGACAGACCAAAACCTTTGTATTTTCCTCTTTCTCTTTCCGAAACACACGACCACCGCTCTTCGCACCACAACAACACGCTATCCCTTCTCTCTCTCCCTTACCGCCATCTAGCGGTCAGATTACGTACCGTAACACTAACATCTGCGTCTATAATGTGAAGTTTAACCAACGGTAGTAAATTCATCAGTTCGTGGAAAACACGTTGCTAAACGTCTGTTTCCACTTCTTGTTACGTCCCTACTAGAATGAAACAGTCTCATCATTCAATATACAACTAAACGAGGAGGAAAATTATACCTGTACAGGGGCTGTTGTTCGTGAACTTGATTTAAGTTAACGACTAGCACCAGCTAAGGTTATGCGAGTTGCTTTTTTCCTCCAATGTCACCAAGGAAATGCCAAGAATTTCAGCTTAAAAAACACCGTGAAACCGGTCAGTGTAACGTACCTAAGCTGTCTAATCAAATCACAGATCATTACACTACGGAAAGCTAAACTATTCTTGGTTATGACATGACTCTAGGGTTCATATTGAGCTCGATTCATGTCTGAAACGAGCGACCTCATCATTTTACAAACATTAATTACAATTAAAGAAATTCTTTTGCTCCAGGTAATAAGTGATTCTGTAAAATCGGAAACGTCGTTCTCCTTATATTACTTCTAGGAACCATTACCGAAATGGTCAATAGACGTATGAATCACCAAATTGACGAGAAACAAGTTACGATTAACCTTGAAAGTACAGACGGACAAAAATTTGGGAAGAGAATTTTCAACGTATACACAAATGGCATATATTGACCATCAAATTTCACCAGAAAACTTGATATTCTTCTGTAACCAGGATAGAGAGATACCGATCTCGAGACGCCATGGTTTCGGCTGTTTCTATCTAAACTTGTTCCTTGTTAACCGGGATGGACTAAACTTGCCTTGGCAGAGGAACATACGTACATCTATCCGCTGCTTGTGCTAGAGACTGTATTGTTTCAAGTCGGGGGATTTAATGGACATCGAAAGGAGTTGCGGGTGTCAAAATGGCGGAAAATTCCACGTTAGGTCCCTTTCTTTTGGTGACCTCAGCGTAGTGGCCTCGGTACGTTAAGTAATTAACTTGATAAACTATTAACGTGCAAGAAGGAATGAAATTCCTTTAGTTAAAAGGATGAAATGTATCTTTATGAATCAAACTTGATACACCTGAAACTTTAGCCCTCTTGACACACGCCGCTCCGTTACGATTTTAGTGTGGAAATCATTGATTATACGTTTGTTGTTGTTTTATTTGGTTAACGTTTTTTTAATTATTATTTCTCCATTCTCCCCGTAACGTTGTTTTCTGTTTCTCCATTTACTTTTTCCCCTTGACGTTTTCGTTGTTCCATTTCATATTCTTCCTAACCGAACGAACATTATTAATATTCTTTGTAGTAATTAACAATTTTAATCAGGCTTAAGAATTGAGAGAAATTTACTAAAAGGGTAAAACTTTTTTTGTTCTTTTCCAGCTAAACCTGTTAAAGATATCCTGTATGAATTTATCTGTTGCTGTACCCTTTTTTGGGGGAACAGACAGTACAGTGGCACTTGTTCGTGACCTTGGGGAAGGTTCGAGTTTACGACTGGCCGGGAGGGGCAGATCTGCAAACCAGATGGCTGATTTTGCAACTTCGGGAAATTCGGGTTTTCCTTGACCATCGTATTCGACAACTTGTCAAATTACATCCTGCGGAACTAGGGTTTTTGGCTGATCATTTGAATCGACAGCCCGTTACGCGACTGAGTTCTCGTTTCCATGTCTGGAACTCTCCGGTTGACACAATGTTATGAAATTCGGTGCCCTTCAGGATAATGTCAATCAGGCTAGCGCACTAGGGGAAGTAAAACTGACTGGCTCTAGGGTTTATACTGAGCTCTGATCATGTCTGGAAGGATAATAAGAATTAAGCAATAATAAGAAACACGTTTACACATCACACAGGTCAGTTAAACACCCAGCATTGCTACAAAGGATCGATTAAAACTACGCGCAACAAAGTACTTTCAATAACAAAAAATTCTAGGGTGTGATGTTAAACTAATTTCAAACGATTTTAGTGAATTCAAATTAAGCATTAAGCAACGATAAAAAGCACATGTATACGAATCATACAGGTCAGTTGATCTATAAGTGATTCCACTGTTATTACGATTTATATAAAGAAATATACGATTTGAAATCGTACTTTGAATCCACTACAGTTTTAAAATAATCCAAGAGTCGATAATAAGTTATTCCAGAATACCAGCAGCGATTGTTCTTCTTAGCGCTCATATTATTTAAAGGCGCTCTTCTGAAATGTTCGATAGACTTACACGAATCACCAAATACTGACGAGAAAAAAGTTCAGATTAACCTTGAAGCACAGACGGACAAGAAATTGGGAAGACATTTTCAACATGTACACAACTTTTTTTATTGACCATGAAGTTTTGAATCGCCGAAAAACCTGATATCTTGCTGTAGCCACGATAGAGTAGAGACACCGCGATCTCGAGACGCCAAGGTTTCTGCTGCTTCTAAACTTGTTCCTTCTTTACCGGGATGAACCAGTCTATTGCCTTACCACAGAGCGCCACGTATGTTTCCTGCCCGCTGCATATAGAAACAAGTTTGTTGTGAATCTTTGCAGAAAACTGGGTGCATGATTCAAGTATAACCTCAGTCTGATGGAATTAAAACTCCGTTACACATACTCTCTCGAAACTACAGTATATAGATAACGTCGTTGAAGAAGGTTTAAAAGTTTCATCTTATTAATAATCATCATTGTTACAATAATTTAAATTAATCTGACAGATTTTACAAGAGATACTTTGAATTGACAGACGAACAAATGAAGCGCAGCTATTTTGCCAGAACTCTTGTTATTGTCTTCTCGGTATGTCTACTCGCCTTCCTTCTTCCCGGTGATTTTCCGAAATCACACGTTGGAGAACCCGACTACCGCATCTCGGTCGAACCTTCTCAAGTCCTCGTCGACCCTGCGACTGCAACCGTGCAAGACGTCTATACCGCTACGTGAGGTGAACGAATAGCTCGTCCTGTATTCTATCGCACGATTACGGTGGTATCATGGTGTTACGGTACGTAATCTGACCGCTAGATGGCGGCAGGGGAGAGAGAGGGGGGATAGCGTGTTGTTGTGGTGCGAAGAGCGGTGGTCGTGTGTTTCGGAAAGAGAAAGAGGAAAATACAAAGGTTTTGGTCTGTCGAAGCAACATTTGGTGTCAGAAGTGGGATGAGCCTGTAAACGTCGGAGACAGCGTGGTGGACTGGGCAGTGAGTAAGCACTTATAGAAGTCTCGAGACGAGTTATGTCGGAAGGGTAAGATGGATGCTGATCGCCTAGAGCAATTGCTGAGCGAGCTGAGAGCGGAACGGGAGACGTTTAAAGCCGAGTTACGACAACAACGGGAGATCTTCGTTAAAGCGCTTAGAGAAATCGTTGATGGAGCTACGGAGAAGCCGAACGGGTTGCGCTACGAGAGCCTAGCTCTGATACCATCGTTTTGTGGAAGCTCGGGAGAGGATGCCAATGTGTGGGTGAAAGCAGTGGAGCGAGTGGGGTATACTGAAGGCTGGAGTGAAGAAGAATGTCTGCGGGCAGCTGTAGCCAAAATCGGTGGTGCTGCGTATAGCTGGCATGAGGTTAAAGGGCTGGGCTTGAAGGACTGGGACGTGTGGAAAAAGGAGGTGATTAAAGTTTTTGG